>PVIR01009181.1:5674-54088 GCA_004026965.1 Petromus typicus | reverse complement strand
CCAGGTATATTTCCCTCTGGTTGGAGAAAATAGCCTCAGATATACTCAGGAAACTAAGAAGCTTTGGCTGTGCCATGCCTTCAGTTCTTCCTTTTCTCACAAATTAATCTATTTCTGCAGCTCATAATCCTTGCGTAGAGTTTGTAGAGTTTTTTACTTATTCCTCAACAGCAGTTTATATATACCTGAAAGATGGATAACCAGAACAAAAATGCCATTTTATTCTTGAAGTCTATGTTTTCTTGGAAATTGAATGTAGTGATACCTACTCCTTTTGATGAGTTACTCTATCTAGAAGATTGTTTTTTAATCTTCTGCTTTCATTATTATCTTATATCTTGAAAGGCTGGAATCAGGCATTAATTATCCATTTGTTCCATAAGCATGTCTTTCCACAATTTGGATTGGATAAGAGATAGAACTTTTTTTTTTTTTTTTTTTTTGAGACAGGGTCTCACTTTTGTGGTTCAGGCTGGCCCTGAGCTCAGCCTTGAACTCACCGCAGTTCTCCTGCCTCTGCCTCCCTAGTACTGGGATTACAGGCAAGAGCTCCCACACCCAGCATTGTTGTATGTGGTTCGTGGGGATTGAACGTGGGCCCTTGCACTCGCGAGGCAAGTGCCAGAACCACTACGCTAAATCCCTGGCCCAAGAGATAACCTTTTGTGCCAGCTTGCCAGCTTCCAGTAGCTAGTTAAATATACCTAAAGGAAGCCCTTTAGGTACTTTTGTTCATTCTATTTATTATGTGTATACTACAAGGGAGAATTTTGTGAAATCTATGGGGAGAGTAATGTTTTTAGAAGATTGAGTCTCTTAGAAAAAGATGAGGAATGAGGGGATGATAAGAAGCCCCATTGTTACTTAGAAGTTTTGGATTATTGCTATGTGTTTGATCTATGAATTATAGATACTTTTTATACTTAGGGAATATTCTGACATACTGAGATCTAACTTTTAGGAAGTACTTATGTTAACTTCACACAGGTTGTATTTACTGAATTTGAAAATAATTGTACCCTACATTATAGCTTTGGCTGATTCTCTTTATTTTTCTAACATAGATTGAAAGAAAACTTGTTCTGCTCAGTGTTTTAAAAGAGCCAGTGAGTCGTTCTATATTTGATTATGCCTTGAGGTCCAAAGATATTACTAGCTTGTTCAGACATCTTCATATGCGTCAGAAGAAGCGCAGTGGATCTCTCCCTGACTGCCCTCCACCTGAGGACCCAACCATAGCACAGCTTCTGAAGAAACTGCTCTCTCAGGTTTTATCATTTTTCTGATGCCTTACATTTAAATGAAAATATCATAAACATTTGAAGTATCCATTTAGATATTACAAGGGTTTTCATGAAATTACATTATGCCATATGAAAATAGATCTGGGAGACATCTTGTGCATTTATTTTGGTGTCTTCAACAAAAATACTAGCATGAGGATAAGGCGTTTGTTTGATGTAAAGGGAGACCCACTAAGTTTTTGTGATTGCTGGCTAAATAAATGAAAGTAGAAATAATCTTAGATTTAAGTAATACTTTTGATTAAATTCTGTATTTCTCCAAATGTAATGAAAATTGAACTAGACATATTTCAAAATGTAGATGCAATATAGAATAATTGTTTCATTTCAGTCTAAATTTATAGAGTCCTCACTTCACACAAATAGCTTGAAATAACTTGGATTTTAAAGCACTGTAGGTTGAATAAAACAGCAGTTTTCTGTTGCATCATAAAAATCTACAAATTTGGATCAGGTAACATTGTTAGAATTAGGAAATAACCTTATTTTATATTTGGCATTGGAAACATCTCTATAAGAAATGTCTACATGTGGGTTTCTGTTGAGTGATGTGTAGGGTCTAGAAAATCAAAATAGGAGTAAAAATAGAAATAAAGACTACAGCTGCTGATTATCTGCCCATGGGCCATAAGGCTCATCCTGAGGGACTTTAATTAGATTGTCTTTAATCCTGCAGAACAGTTTTTGTAAAAACAAAGCTTTTTAATCAAGCTAACAAGAAAAGAATGTGCATTAAGAAAATGCATTGTTTCAGGGAGAATTTTACAAGTTTTGAAATACAAATCATTTCATGTATTGTACTTGTTACTGAATATCTAGTGACGCCCCTTCCCCCAAATGGGGATTGAACCCAGGGTCTCTGCATCCCAGGCAGGCTGTGTACTGTTGATATGCAACACTGGCCCCCTCAGTGCTGTTTGATGCTCAGACATTGGTGATCTGTGTGATTGGACCATGAAATAGGCTCTGGGAGCCTGGACAACAACTATGTTGATCTTTTTAAATGCAGATTTGCTTAGAGGCGGGGCCCGCCTCTGAATCTCCTCCATGCTCCGTGCTTCTATTTCCTGTGTTCTTCAAGACTTGATATGACTTGAATTCTGAAGAGATTTTTCTTCAATTTTCTTTTATCATTGGCTTGTACATGAGATATAGTTGGTAATTTTAGAAAGCAGTTTCCAGAAAATTTAGATTCTGAATCACACTTTGCTATTTTCCTGAATAGATTATCCTTTCCAAAAAAATTTCAACATGGAATAAAAATCACCCCAATTTAAGCTCTTTCTTCAGGCTTGGACATGGTAACTCTTTGTATTTGTTTTCCCAGAAAATCCTGTAAATTAAGGTAAAATTAAATGATTGATTAAATTGCATTAAAAGTCCCTATTCTGAAATTTCCTTTTTATTGTAAATCGTTAGTTCCTTATGGAGCTACCTTCCAGCCCTGCTCACCTTATGGAGTTGTGGCTTTCGCCACTGCTGTGAGGAAAGCGCAGGGGCTGGACTCTTTCCACTTCCCAAAGTTTGCTCCAGCGCTTCCCCTGCTGCTGCCCTCTCTGCCCTCTCTGTGACTGCGCTCAGTGACAGGCCTCTGCAGCTCACTGACTTGGATTCTGAAATGTCAGTGCTTCCTATAATTGTCATATCCTTTCATTTTCCGGAGTGGACAGAACAGGTGATCCCATTTGGGTCACAGGGTCAGAAGGGACAGGAGCTATAATAAAGGCTGAATAGGCAAGACTCTCTGGGGTGCTCAGAAATAGTAGTAAAAAACCAGGTTCCATTTGGGGAAAATTTACAATGACTCTACCACTGTAGCTGGTGTTTTCTGTATTTTGTGACTGTCCTGAAAAAACAAGTTCAAAGAGGAGGAAACTGAGACACAAAGAAAGTAGTTAGCTCACCTGTGCTCTCACATGGCACTAGTTTTTGCAGTTGGAATTTGAACCCAAACCTGTCCAACCCCGAAGCCCACACATCTGCACTATGCTCTCTTGCCTTTCAAGTAAAACAAAAGACAGGAAACTAGAGAAACTCCCTTGGGGTTTTGTAAAGACTTGTAGTCTTAAATGTTTCAAATTTCTCCTGTGTTATGAGTATCAGTACTTCATTTAGTTTTATTACTCCCTTTTTTGGAACTAAAAGATAAACTAATAACAAGACTGGCACTCTTTAATGAAGCTGTAAAATTATCTAACTGAATTTTAGTAGCTATGAGATTGATCCAAAAATCTGAGGGCAATGCTGGCAAAAATTTAGTCACGGAAACCACTACAATTTTTATACTCTAAAGCAATCATGTTTCATGATTTTAATGTTTTACTTTCCTAGAATCAGTTTGCTTCATACTGTGCAAATATATCATGAATGTGAGTTTAGACTCTAGTAGGTTTCTAGATTGAGAGCTCAGGGGAACTTCCATTTCATTAAATGAGTGTATTTTAGTCATTTGTGTCATATAAATGTACTAGAAGAGTCTGGATGGCTGAAGAGGATGCAAAACTGCCACATTTACCTGGAATATTTAACTAATATCTTGACTAGTATGTTCAGATTAGTATTTACTGTTTGTCAGTTTCAAGTGCTCTGTGTCTTTGGGGGGGTTAGTGCATTAAAATTTCACTGCAATCTTATAAGATTGGTGTGAATAATTATCTTCACTTTATGGTTAAACAAATAGTGGTACAGAATAGTTGGGAAACTTATCCTAGGTCATACAGTAATGGAACTGCAATCATTTGAACCTTGACATTCAAATTCTTACCCTTAGCCAAAACAGTCCATTGCTACTGCATGTGTTGCTTACATTTGTAGTTCAGCCAGCCTCTGTCATTTTCTTAATGGTCTAAGTCTTCTGTGTACTAGCATGCCTTACATAAGTCTCATTTAATATTCTCAACACAACCAGGGGCAAGGTGGAAGTAGATACACTTTCTAATTTGCTTAATATTCACAACTTTTGTTTACATACTAAATGTTTATCAGTTATATATTAAAGGTTAACTAGATATCAGTCATTGTGATAAGTACTTTGGAAATTCCAAAGATGAGTTCTATTAGATTGCTGGCATTTGGGAAGAAAGTTAAGATGCAGATCTTGAAATAAAGGTGAAAGGGCCCTAATAGAATGTTATGAAAGATCCTAGCAGTGAGTGATACATTGTTTTTTTCTTATTTACTTGCTTCATTTCATCATTCTGATTCTTGCGATGCTAAGCTGGGTGGTTGAATCTTTATTTGGTAGTCATTCTGAGGACTGTTACTACCTCTTGAAATAACCTATAAAATACATGGTTTTATTTGGTTTTAGGGAATGACAGAGGAAGAGGAAGACAAACTTCTGGCACTAAAAGACTTCATGATGAAATCTAATAGAGCAAAAGCAAATATAGTAGACCAGAGCCATCTACATGACAGTAGTCACAAGGGTGTAATTGACTTGGCAGCCCTGGGCATAACTGGGAGACAAGTTGATCTTGTTAAAACCAAACAAGAACCAGATGACAAGCGGGGTGAGTAATTTAATTTGGTTTTAACTTGTTATTACTTAATTCAAAGACTGGTTTTTAGCTGATAGTAAAATAAAAAATATAAAAGCCTCATTTTCTAAACAGAGAACTTTCACGTACAGTGACAGTATTACTCAACAGGAAGATGTGAGGCAGGAAAATGGGGAAGTGGACTCACAGATGAGAGATGGACCTGCCAAAGCCAGGCGTGGTGGCTCACACCCGTAATCCTAGGACTTGGGGCGTAAAGGCAGGAGGATGGCTGTGAATTTGGGGCTAGCCTGGGCTAATCTGAACTACAAAGTGAGACTCTATCTCAAAAAACTAAAAAAATCAAACAAAATCAGAGATGGGCCTTCCCAAATGATAGCTCTGTATGTGTCAACACAATGCTGATTCCAAAGATCAAATAATAGTCATGTTGCCTGTGGAAGTATGTGGCTAGAAATGGAGGGTTTTCGTTTTATTCCTTAACCACCTGTTTAACTCAGTAGTATGTAAAATATAACAGTAATAGTTTACATTCATAACATATAAAGCACTCGTACAAATTAGAAAAAAGCAACTCCAAATGAAAGAGAGTAACAGACCAACTGGTTAGAGTAGAAATGCATAAAAAATGAAAAGGGAAATAATTTAAATAAAAACATTAAAATAGTGAGATGGCATTTTATTCCTCTGTGATTAATATAGATTGATGGTACCTAATGTTGGTAAAGTTGTAGAGAAGGTAGCATTTTTAGACACTCTGGTGTGTAAAATTTTTAGACACTCTGGTCTAAAAATGAGCTTATAAATTGAACGTACTCTTATTTAGAAGGTATTTTGACATAAGCCATAATTTACTATTTGATTCATTTTTTTCTAAAATCAGTGGCAAAGTTTATTTGAAAAAGTAAGTGAAGAATGAGAAAGAAACTGGCTCTGTAGAGTGAGCTTAGACTGGGTAAAAGGAAAAAATAAAATAGAAGTACACCTTGGAGGATACCAGGCAGGCTGCTGTGAGGAGAGCTGTGATAACCTGATTCACTGAAGTTTCAGACTGTATCCTAAGAAATATTGACAGGCATATGAAGAAATTTAGGTGAATGTTTTCAATGGATGGAAAAAGGAAATAACACCACAGAGAAATGAAAGTAAATGTTTTAGGTATTTAGTTAATAAGGAAAAGACAAGTTGTCAAACAGTACATTCTACTTTTGCAAAGTAATTTGATAGTGTATTATTAAAGCATAAGGTTTACAAAATTTACCACATTGGGTATCAGGCTATCAGAATTATGGGAAAATTTTGCGTTACTTAATACATTTTTTATAAGCCTTTATTTTTATAAAATAATAATAAAGTGTTTCCTTTGTATTGGTAGACAGGATATAATGTAGCATTTGTTTTTTTCACTTCTTCTATTTTTTTTGTTTGATTATTGTTCCCTAGGTAACTGCTACTGGGACTAGACAGATGATATATGGCAGTGTAGTCAGTAATAACTGAAAAAGTTTTTTTTTTTACTCTTAAGACATTGGTTACTTGACATTGAGCTAGCTTTAGGAAACAAAGAATAATTAAGACGAATTACACTGTTAAAAGTTCGTCTGTTCCATCTGCTCTAGAGATGAAGTGAGAGTTAATGACTTGATACATATATCTTAATAAAGTACAATCCAAAGAAACAAATGGGATGTGAGGTCTTATTGCTGGCTCCTTAAAAAAAAATAAATAAAGACACTATTTTTTTAAAGGTCTTTAACCTTACTACCTTCAGGCTAATTATTTTGGATATGTTTTCATAGCTAGAAAACACATAAAACAAGACTCAAATGTAAATGAAGAATGGAAAAGCATGTTTGGGTCACTGGAGCCATCCAGCATCCCCCAGACCCTGCCTAAAGGAAATGACCCGGAGGTGGTTCAGAGTGGGAAGCCTACTCGTTCGGAGTCCTCTGCTGGCATTTGCGTCCCTTTGTCAACATCTCCACAGGTAGTGTCTGAGCCAATACAGTCCTCTTTATGTCTTTGAATTCTGTTCTTCTCTTTTGGCTGTGTTGGCTGTATACTGTACTAGGAAAAACAATTGGTGGCTGGTCCTTTAGAGAAGATTTGTTTGTAGAGAGAACAAATTCACTTTTAGCCAATAACTAGAGGAAATCAAGTAATTAAAGATACCAAAAATGGTTTTAATAAAGTGATCTGAAGTTGTAAATTGACAACAGTATTATGAGCTGCGATTAGGCTGCAACAGACTTTTAAATTCCTTTTTTTTAAAATTCATTCTTTACTAATAGCATAGTAGCAGAGTACTTCTGGCAAGAAGGATCAAATTTGCTATGTGATAAACGTTATAATAACTTTGATGTATTTGAAGTTTATAATTGAAGTTTATAATTTGATGTAACTCTTGTGCCATATTTTAAATGAAAAATATTAATTAAACCAGACTGATAAACCAAAATTCCATTTCTTCTTTTCAGTTAGATTACTGAAGGTTTTTGTTCAATATAATTACTGTTTTGATTTTGTTGAGATAGTATCTTGCCATATTCCAGGCTGATCTCAAACTCACTGTGTCGCCCAGGCTGGCCTCAGTCCTCTTGCCTCAGACTCTGAGGAGGTTGGATTATAGATATGACCCACCATGCCTGGCATTTTAAATTAATTTTAAAATTGGTACATTATTAAAGTCAAAAACTGATGCAAATCAGACAAGAACATAAGTATATTTTTATCTTCAAGTACACAACTTATAACCACCTAAAATTCTGTTTATTTTTGCAGGTTTCAGAAGTAACAAATATCCAAAGTAAAAAGCCAGTAATACAGGTTTTAAGCAGCGCAGTTTTACCATCTACTTATCAGATTCGGATTACCACTTGTAAAACTGAACTTCAGCAGCTCATACAACAGAAGCGGGAGCAGTGCAATGCTGAGAGGATAGCTAAGCAGATGATGGAAAATGCGGAATGGGAGAGTAAACCACCACCACCAGGTAAAAGTTCTGTTGATGGCTGTTTATGTTCCAGCCTATGTACCTAAACAAAAACTCTAATGGGGGAATCTACATAGGCTAGACGTTCCTAACCTTAAAATCCAAAGTTTTACACTAAGTCTTTATGATTTAGGAGCACTTCTGACTATGTACTTTTTGTTAGGGCTGTTAATAAAAACTTAAAAATCTGAAACATTTTTGCAGTTTGAGTAAGCCTTTTGAATAAATGGTATTTAATTGGTATTTTAATCGACAAAGCGAGTCACTTGAAAACCATCACCCAAGAAACTCAGAGAAAGAAAGCAGTTTAATAATAAAAAATAATAACAATAAATATTAATATTTTAATAATATTATTAATATAATATAATGCATTATATTATTAATTATTAATTGATCATTATATGTGATATGATAATATAATATGATTTTTAATAATTAAAAATACTCAATTCATATTGGTGGAATTGGGATCTTTTTAGCTGCAGGTGCAACTAGCAGTGCTACACTGAGGCCAGTCACTTAGTGTTGTCGCCTGTCTGTGCTCATTTTCCTATCTGGAGAAGCATGTTTTATCAGCCCAGGGTTCCACTCTTTTTATTGAAAGTCTGGCTTGTTTAACTCCTATTTTACATTTTCTGGAAACATTTTCTTGTTTAACTCCTATTTTACATTTAATAATATATTAGTATTAAAGAAAAGTTAGAACATTTAGAAAATACTAAATTCCTTAAATGTAACCAGAGCTCTAAGAGCTCTACCATTTAGTGTTTGCATCAACTTTAAGATTAAAGGAAACATTTTCTGTAGTCTAAGGAGATTTAAAAGAAATGTAGAGAGAATTCAGATGGAAGTGTGGCTCAATCTGCTGTAACATGGTAGAGCTAATGTTCGATACTAGATTTGTAGTTAAAAAAAAATTAATGAGCTTCTGCATTTAGATTCTAATACAAATTTAACTTGAAAACAATGAGAAAAAATGCACGGTGTACTTCCATATAGACTTTTGAAAAAAAAAAAACATGGTTTTTTTGGGGGGGGGTTTTTTGGTTTTTGATGTGAACTGAAGAAAATTCTAGTATGAGATTAGTGGGTTAAATATTTAGAAAATATTTTTAAGTTGTAAGTAGCATTTGTAGTCATATCTACCATTTCTGTTTAAAATTGGAAAAACAAGACCACAAATTATATGCTTTTAAAATAGAATCTATCTTTTAAGTGCTATTTTATACTTGAATTAAGTTACATTTTATTCAGTAGTCGGAAAAAAGCTGTCAAATTTTGTGGTTTAAAAAATGTACAGTGACAGTTGGGTTCTTGATTTTTTTTTTCCACACTCCAGTAGTCATGTGAAATTGACTTTCTCAGAGGAAATGTTCAGACTAGCTTGGTAGATTATCTAGACTTAGTGACAAAAGTTCTTTGGTCTCTTTCAAATCTAACCTAAAAATCACATTCAGCTATTGTTCCCATATAAGTGGCCTAAATATCCAAGGGTAAACATTTTGTTTTTATATTAGTGTATCAGGTTTACTAATAGTCTTAGTTTGATTTATTTTCTTGCTGAAAAGAAATCATTTCTAAAATGACATTGTTATCATCAAATTAAGTACAATGCCAACATCTAGTACAGTATGGTCTGCATTATGTTCTGTTAATAATCAAATAATTAAATATTACAAACTTTTATACCTACTACAAAAAGATTATTCATCAAAGATGGTTCAGAATGGCTAAGACATATCAGGGCCTCAGCAAGTTTATAATTTATTAGATGAAATGAATCATCTACAGAAAGGATGTATCTGGAAGGTTACAGGTATAAAGAAGGTCCTGGAAGATACATAAACAGTCCAAGGTGATAATTTATGCTATTAGTAATACTAACATGTTTATGTCATAGAATAAATTATTGCAAGTAGAAAGGGACTCAACCAACATCTCAGTGCTTATGCCGGGCTAGAGAGAATGTTAGATTCTCACATATTTGTTTATCCATATATTCATTCTGTAGGCAAGTAATATAACCAGCATTTATACGTTTGAGGAAGTTAAGCCTCTAGAGTTTAAATAAGTAGCCCAAGGTGAGTTAAGGCATGTCAGAGATGGGTTTTGAGACTTGAGTGCCCAGGCTCACGTTCATTCCTGCTTTACTTAGGCTAGGATAATCTGTACTCCATTCTGCTCAATCAGTAGATGATCTTGGAAGGTGCCTGTTGTGCCCTCTCACATCTTGGAGAAGCGTGCCAGGCAGAGTGTTTGGAAATGCTTTGAGCAATGCTTGTTATCTCAGTATCTTAGATACTAAGTATCTGTCAGGGTCCAGGAGACTACTCTCTTAGCTAACAATTGGTACCTACAAACTGTTTAGTTCTCAAACTAGTTGTTTGTGACTTTAGATGGAAGGTAAAGGGAAGATTGTATCTACAAGCTATAGTTTAAGATAAACTGCTTTGCTTTTTCTTAGGGTGGCGTCCTAAAGGATTACTAGTTGCACATCTTCATGAACACAAATCTGCCGTGAACCGAATTAGAGTGTCTGATGAGCACTCCCTTTTTGCAACGTGTTCGAACGATGGCACAGTGAAAATCTGGAACAGCCAAAAGATGGAAGGGAAGACCACCACAACTAGGTAACCTGTAGTCAGGGATGGCTCAGTTAAGCACTCAAGTCAGCACATATTTATGGAGTGCTTACATTGTAACAGCCACTATTTTAGGTGTTGGGCATGGCGATATTAAATGGGGGTAATTCCCTGTGCTGTAGAGCTTACCTTCTGGTAGAAAGCAAGAAAAATATAAATTAGTACAACAGTATGTTAGATGGTTTAAAAAATGTTATGGAACAGAGTGCAGCTGTAATGGGAAATGCAGGTAGGTGTAAAGTAGAGGGGGTTTCAGATACTTCGGCCAGAGAATGTCTCACACAGAAAAATGATGATTGAAGAACCTAAAAAAGGTAAAGGTAGAGCCATGTGGATGTGTTGTGGAAGAGTATTCCAGACAAAAAAATAGGAATTTCAGAAGCCCTAAGAAGAGACATTTTTTGGCATGTGTGAGAGACGAACGACAAGCGTGTATAGCTGGAGCAGAACAAGCCAGAGGCAGAGAGTAGGAGAGAATAGAGATGGGCCATCCAGGCTGCTCTGGAAGACTTGGACGTTTTGTGAGGTGGAGCCTTTGAAGGGTTGTTAACAGAGACAGAGGAAATCATGTTCTCAACTAGATACACTCTGGCTTTGTTTTGAGACTCGACCATGATGAGAGGTAGGGAAAGAGTTAGGGAATTATCCAGTAATCAAAGGGAGAGGAATTGGTGACAGAGGCCGGTAGGAGTGGTGTAGATAAGGGAAAAGGTTCATATTCTGGAAATGTTTTGATGTTAGAGTCAACAAGATTTGCTGACTAGATGAGGTGGAGTATGAGCAAGAACAAAGTAAAAACTTAGGAAAGGGCCACAGCTGTGTTGAGCAAATAAATTGCTTTCCACAAGTCTTAGATTTGTTCATCTGCATAGCTCTGCCCCTCTCTAATTGTCAGTATCCCCAGCTCCTTTTTTCTTCTGCTGTTTTTAGTTCAAATAACCACATTATTTACTCTTTGCCTAGTTTGAAAAGAAAGCTACTAGAAATTGAATTTCATCTATATTAAAGGATGTGAGAGTCTCAGATGTTTTTCACATTATTGGTTTATTGATTATAATTAGGCAAATATCAAACAGAGAATACCTTTGGGGCCGGGGATTTAGCTCAGTGATTCTGGTGCGTGCCTTGCAAGCACAAGGTCCTGAGTTCAGTCCCCAGTAACCACAGAGAGCAATGCTGGGTGTGGTGACTCATGTCCTCCAGGAGTCAGTACCGTATACCACAGTGCTAGGCGTGGTGGCTTGCAGCTATAATCCCTACACTCAAGGGGCAGAGGCAGGAGGACTGCTGTAAGTTCGAGGCTTGCCTGGGCTACATAGCTCAGGGCCAGCCTGAAAATATGAAGCAAGACCCTTGTCTCAAAGAAAAAAACACATCTTTGATAACTAAAATATAATAGTATGTTGGCTCACAAATGTAATGTTTACAGTTTTGGGGAAGATGGTTTCATCTCTGTGTGGGCAAGATGGCCACTGCTGTGTTTGTCACCTGATGTGGAGTTTGTGATGTGAAGCAAAATTTTGTCAAACTCTTTTGAGAACTGAATTGTGAACAGAAGTGTTCATGAATTGAGTCATTACTGTAATTTAAGTTTCTTATCAGCCTGAAAAAGTTTTCTGCTAATCATGTATTTTTTTGAAAGGGCTTTGCATTTCTATACTATGCACTGTTGTTTTTTCTGTTTATTTGTTGTGAATAGATCATTGATCAGAATAGAAATGTCAAAATCGATTAAAAAAAATAGAAGCCGATAGCAGTTTTTAAAATTAACATTTTATCGTAGAATTTTCAAACCTATGAGAAAAGGTTGAAATAGTCTACGGTACATTCATGTACTTGTTTTTTGTTTTTGTTTCTGCTTTTTGATGCAGCCAAATGAACCCAGGGCCTCATGAATACTCAGCTTACATGTATTACTGAGCTGTACCTCAGCCTCCATTTCATTGTGATTTCAGGGCAAGTTGTAGATACCAGTATATCCAAACTCTTCAGCATGCATATCATTAACTAAGTTCCTTACTGAAAGTTATCCCCCACCCTTGTAGGGACTTCACACTGAGCTATGTCCTCACCCCTTTTTTTCTTTGGAGGCAGATCTTGCCATGTATCTTGAGTTGCCCAGGCTAGTTTTGAACTTGAGATCCTTCTGCCTCAGCCTTGCAGAGTTTTTGTATAACCAAATTTCTCAATCTAAGTTCTGGTTCTGAGGCAGTGAAGAAGAACACAGCAGAACAGCCAGTAGTAGGGAATGGCCTTGGTGTTTATCAGAAAGAACAACAAAAAGTCCTCACCAGAAGAGGGGGGCAAGGAGACACCAAGGACATGCCCAGGTCTAGACATTTATCTGATATGTCAGAGAAAGGGGCAGAGGACACATGAAACTGCATGTTTGGTGCTGCTGCTTGCCAAGCTTCCTGTTGTGATGGGCTGGGATGTAGGCAGTGCTCCTCTAGAGCATGCTGCTGCTTCTAAACTCCACCATGGGAATGAATTAAAGAGACAAAGTTTAAAGGAAGGTGGTTTATTTGGAAAAGGATGAGGACGGGAAAAGAGAAGATAGCTAAAGAGTAGGGAGCATCAGAATCAAGTACCTGTGGGTTTTTGTCCTCAGCTGCTTTTTATTTAGGACTAGTGATTTCTCTGTCCTCTATGTGGGCACTTGGAAGCTGTCCCCATCTGACTGGCTCTGACCATCTTTTGTCTGCATTCTTTATATCATTTGCTTTCTTCCTATTCTTTTATAATGGATAAGTGTGTACATGGGCAGAGGGAAGCCTTATAGAAGAAAAATTAGAATTATTAAGTAAAGGGGAAATGTGTATATAGTGCGATAATATAGTGATGTTAAACTGGGAACATGCATACGTGTGTGTGTGTGTGTGTGTGTGTGTGTATTTTGCAGATTAAATATGCATCTTTAGGTGATTGACTGCCCTCTGTCTCTGCATTTTCTCAGAGGTGAATGAGGAGGCTGGTTTCTTCAGCCTTTTGTGTTTTTGGCTTCCTCCATGCTTTCTGAACTCATTCTGTTACATTTCTATGGTAATTGTGTTGCCTGGCACCTCTCTCTCCTTTGTCAAATTGCTTATTGTAGATTTGGCTGGTAGAAGCAGAAACTGCTTTTAGTAAGATTCATTTTTACCAAAGCCTATCCTTTCACTGTCTGGCAGCCGCCTTCCCTACACTGTCGTCAGTGAATTCATCAGTTCTTTGTTTTCTGTATTGTACTCTGATTTCCTTTGATATTTAACTCATCTTGCTTTTAGTTTTCTTAGTTAACTCAGTTTTTTATTTAAGCCCTTTACTTAGTCCTTTTATACCCCAATTATACACTGGTATTGCAGGCATATGCCATAATGCCAAGCTATAGTTGTTTCCCTTTCTGACATAAAATTTATTATGTTATAAAATGCATAGATCTAGCTGGGTATGGTGGCACACCGTCTGTAATCCTAGCACTTGTGGGCTGAGGCAGGAAGATCACTGGGACTTAAAAGCCAGCCTGGGCGACATGGTGAGTTCAAGACCAGCTAATATTGCCTGGCAAGACCCTGCCTCAAAAAAGAAAAACAAAACAAAAAGCACATATCTTAAGTAAACTGTTTTATGAATTTTCACAAATACATAATCTTTGGGAACCTGAACTTCTCTCTGATACAGAAAAAAAAAATACCAGAACGCTTCCTCATGTCTTTGTTGTTAAATATCTACCTCTTCCCTCCCTGGAAGTAATGCTCCCACCATTATTAACATATTGTTCAGCATTTTAAATACTTGCATTCTCTATCCATTTTGTTTTAGGGTGAGTTTAATTAATATGTCACTTGCTCAAATAAGAACTTGTAATCATCATCTCCTTATTTTGCAGAAGCCCTTTTTGTTAATTTTCAAATTATTTTTATGAGAGCCCTGCCTTCTGTGTCCCAGTGTCCTATTTCAGATAATGAAATATTTCAGATTTTGGCAGTTTAGTTGACTTCACAGTCCTTGGGAAGTTTGTGTTATGGTGGAGATTAGGTCTCTGGAAACAGCTGCTTTGTTGTAACACTTGTTCTCTTGTTTGTGGAGAGCAGCGGCCCCGGTCTGGAGGTGCCTCACCCAAGTTCCAGGTTCAGGAAGAAGGGAGGAAAGAAGCAAGCACTTACTGTTGTCCTAGCCAACTAGGGTCAGCTGGCTGCCAGAGAGAACAGTGGAAATGATGTGTTTTCATAGGAAACGTTACTGGTACATTCTGATTACCAAGCTTCCCCGTGCACGGTGTTGGATGAACCCACTTAGTTCTCACTCCTGACTTTTTCATTCAGTTATGACTAGTGATTTATAGCACTGGATCTTGGCCCTCCCATTCTTATTTCTTACTTGAGTTAAATTTTCACTTTGTCTCTAGAAACTAATTATTGAAATATTGTTGTTTTTCAAAATATGTTGTGGAGATTTTTCAGCATATTCCTTCTATTCCAAATTAAATTTTTCCTTTCTTCTTGTGCTATTTCATTTCTGGCTCATTTGACTGCTTGATGGCAGAGATTGATGCAAGTGGTCCTTGTTGAAAGGTACTAAACATCTAAATGAGCCAGGGGTGGTGACACATGCCTGTAATCCCAGAACTCTAGGAGGCTGAGGCAAGAGAATCACAAGTTTATGTCTAGCCTAAGCAGGTTAGCCACTTAGCAAAACAGTTGCAAAAACTACACATCAAAGTGGAGTTTATCAGAGTGCAAAGTTAAACCAGTATAGAGGATATACAAGAAAGCTGGCAGTGTTATACTTACATACTTTGAAGTCACTGATAGTGTTGGAAGTCAAAGTTTTTGAGTGGTACTGCCATAGGAAAAACTCTGAACTTGTTGAATGTCAGGTGAGCCAAGTTCCAGGTCTCATAATACAGAGCAATGAAGTTGCAAATCAAAGAACAAATGAGAATGAGAATAGCTCATGGTTTCTAGGGAAGATCCCAACTGGGTGATCACCAAAGCCCTCTTTCAGGGGTAATTTGTACTGCAAAATCATAGCATGGGTACAGTGTGAGTCAAACTACAATCAGTCTATAAGATTATAGTATAGCTGCTTAGCTAATATTGATCTAATAGGGAAACAAGTCATATAGCAGGGGTATGTGGAAAGATATGAGGAATCCTTGGAAAGGGAAGAGAGTATGGGTCCAGATGTTCTGGTCACTCACCTGTGCATCTGATGCCTGTCTGGGCCCACTGGGCCAGGTGGTGCTACCCATAGAAAATGTGAAGTTGTTTATCTGTGGGCAGGGGAGGCATGTAGGCGTTGCTTTTCCATCCTGGGGCCTGGCTTTGTCCAGATTCGCCTCTGTCCACAGTTCTGATGGCTTATTTCTTTGTGTTGACTTCCTTGAAGTCCCAGTCCCTCTCTGACTACATATTAATTTCCATCTAACATAGATGTCTGCAGTAGTATTGCTACTCTGAAAGGTAATATAGGACAATGGAGGCCTGAGGCTCAACCTGAGGAAATTGAATTTTGGAGATAGGAATACGAGGCCAAGAAAAGAGGGGAGAGAAGGAACCATTTTTGTTAAATCATGGACTATAGCAGAAGAGGGAATTTTAAGAAAGATGCTTGGAGGTCTCATTTAAACACAGTGAATAAGCTAAACAGCATAAAATCCTAGTGAGGCTCGGGGTATTCTTACTAGTGTCTGCTGGTGGAATACAGTTCTGACCTCTTCCCTTGAGGGCTTTTGACAGTATATATGATGATGTACTGATCCTCAAGAAGTAACCAAACATAAACTCAGTGGATAGTTTTAGGGCTATTCCACTTGCCCTTAGTGAGGATAGGGGGGAAAAAACTTTAGAAACAAACTAAAGATTTAGCAGCAATAGGGGTAAAATTGTATATATAGATCATGAACTGTAAAACCAATAGAAATAAATTGATTAGTATGAAGAACATTGAAACATTGTGTAAAAATATATGTTCAAAAAGAGAGTAGAGAGCCGGGGAGTTAGCTCAGTGGTTCCAGCACCTGTCTTGCAAAAGAAGAGGGTAGAGTCTATCTTTTTGAATGATAGAAAAGGACTTCCAAAAACTATTGTTCTGTATAAAAGCAGTGAGAATACTGGCAAAAATTGTCCCCTTTTGTAGAACTCTGGAAATTAAACTTTTGTAATCTCAAAAGTTTTTAGTCAAGAAAAACAACTTACTCTCAGCAACAACAGTGAGTCATCTAGTGTTTCATTTACTTAATTTTAATCCCTTCTGCCCACCTCTGTGGTAACCTTGAAAACAATCCTCAACTATCATAGCCATGAAACTAGCTTCTTTCTAGCCACCGCAGGGGTCATAATGGTTTTGGTATTGCCCAAGACCCCACCCCCAGAGAATTACAAGGCAGGCAGAGAAGCAGGAGAGGTGCCTCACACACACACGAAAAAAGGCAGTTAGTGGAAACTATCTCAGTAATCCCCGACACTGGTCTTATGAATTTTAATATTATAGATATATTCAGAAAACTAAAAGAAATCAAGCTTAAAGACATAAAGAGATAATTCTCACTTAGAGACTATATCTGAGAAGTGGTAGCTAACCAAATAGAAATTGTGCTGTTGCAAAAACTAACATAAAAAATTCCCTGGACAATCTTAACTACAGATTTCAACTGGCAAGAGAAAAAAATAGTTAGAAAACTTAAAGGTAATTGACATTCAGTCAGAGATACAAAAGGAAAAGAGTAAGACAAAATGAACAGAGCTTGAGGAGACTCATGGAGCTTTGTTAACGTTTCAATATATCCATGAGTTTGAGGAGAATGAAGAGAGTGTGGTTGTCCCTTGGAATCCATGGGAGGTTAGTTTCAGGTTTCCTGCAGATACCAAGGTATGGACACTCAGGTCACATATAAAATAGTATAGTACTGGTGAATAACCTGTGTATGTCACAAAGGAACAGTACTCCCTGGATGCATCATAAGTAAACTTGAAAGGCAGAGAGAATCTTGAAAGCATCAAGAGAGAAGTGACTTATTGCATCTGAAAGATTTTAAGTATCATTAACACTTTATGAGAAGTGATAAAGATCAGAAGTCAGATATATGGATGGCATTTTCAGTGTTAAAAGGAAAAGACTCTCAGCCAGCCGTTTATATCTAGTAAAACTATTCTTCAGAAATAACAGTGTGCTGCAGCATAAATAAAAACATAAACTATATTGCTAGTATATTTTCCCCAAAAGAAATATCAAGGGCATTCCTTTGTGCTGAAATGAAAAGGCATGGGACAATAATAAGTCCTTATGAAGAAATAAAGAGAAAAAATACAGCTAGAGTCATAAGTAAATATAAAAGAAAGAGCAGATTAGTTTCACTTATAACTTTTTACTTGCTTTCCGATTTAAAATGACTACTGAGTGAAGACGTGAGACTGTCAGTGGGCTTGTAACACAGTTACTCAACATTGGCACTGTATGGCAGTACTTAAATAGATGAGAAAAGCAAAAGCAGCTACTGAACCAAATTTTGTTTATTATTGAAATGAAATTGGTATTTATCTGATTGCTTTAAGATGTTATTTGTATTTCTTAGAGCAACTAAAACTTGAAACTTAATAAAATTCAGAAACAAAAGCACTGAAACTCTTAGTAAAATTCAGAAGCAAAACAAGAAAAAGTATGAAAAAAAAGCAAAAGAAGGCAGTAACAAAATAGAAGAAAAGTATTTAAGATACTGAAAACTAATAACAAAATGTCAGGTGTAACTCATATCTTACCAATGATTACACTAAATTAATCAAAAAGCAAAGTTGATAGGATGCAAAGAGCCTATATGCTATGTACATAGATGAACTTTAGAGTTAGAGGCACAAATAGGTTGAATGTGGACATCATGCAGATAGTACCTAACAGAGAAGGGGAATAACTGCATTAATGTTAGATAAATTTTAAAAATTGCTCCCAAAGTCAAGCAGGGATATTTTATCATGATAATAGCATCAGTGCATCAGAAAGACATATTAGTTGTAAACCTAGGTACCTAAGAAGAGAAATACATGAAAGCAAAATACATAAAACAAAAACTGACAGAATTGAAGAAAAAAACACCTATATAAGTGAGAGACTTCAATATCCCACTTTCAGTATTGATAGAACAACTAGGAAGAAGATCAATAAAAATCAAATATTTGAATCTTACTATAAACCAGTCATATCTAATATATCAGTAGAGTAGCAATGAGAAACTATTTTTGTGACGTGTATGTAGAGTAGTTCTAAGATTAAATTATGTGTTTGTAAAACAAGCTTCATAAAATTTAAAAGGACTGAAAAAATAACAAAGTATGTCATCCAGCCACAGTAGAATGAAATTAGGTATCAGTACAGGTGATTGGAAAATTTACCAGTGCATGGAGCTTAAATAGCATATTGGTGAATAGCTAATGGTTCTAAGGGAAATTAGAACACATTGAGATTAATGAAAATAAAAACAGTACTCAAACTTAGAAAATGCTGCTAAAGGGGAATGTTGACTGACAGCTATATTTAAAAAGAAGAAAGACCTTAATAATTTAATTTGAAGAAACTAGCGAACTAAGAACCCAACCAATGTAAGTGGAAGGAAGGAAAAAAACTGAAGGGGAAATAAATGAAATAGAAAATGTAAAAACAGAAATTAACAGAAGCAGAAGCTGGTTCTTTGTAAAGTCCAACAAAATTGGCTGATGTTTATGATGGTACCCAATTAAAAGAATGGACTTGTTACTAAAATTAGGAGTTTTTAAAAAGGGATATTGATATTCACTTGACAAATAATAAACTACTATTAAGAGAATACTCGGAACACTTGTAGGTCCACAGATTATATGACCTGTATAAAATGACAAATTCCTCTAAAGACAAAAAGTGCTGAAAATGACTTGAAGTAGAAAACCTGACTAGACCTGTAAACAATAATAAAATTAATGTAAAAAATAATCTTCCCATAAACAATGGCTCATTTTGTGATGGTTCAATGATGAGTTTTTCAAGTATTTAAAGAATTATTACTCATCTTTTAAATTGTCTCCTAAAAAACTAGAAAATGCTTCTTACTTCATGAGGCGTGCACACACACACACACACACACACACACACACACACATAATACCACAACCAGGCACACACATCACAAGGAAACTAGAGACTTGTACTGTAATTCATATAGGTGTAAAAACCCTCATCAAAATAGTAATAGACTGAAGCCAGCGTAGGAAGAGTTGTGTATACCCTGACTAAGTACAGTTTATGCCAGGAATGCAAGACTGGTTCGATACTTGATGATCAGTCAGTGATTATACCATGTGAATAATGGGTGAAGACCATATAGTTATCTCAACACAATGTGTTTGGAAAAGTCCAATAAACATTTATAATGAGCTCCTTGAACTGATGATAGAAGATAAAATCCACATCTGTTATTATACTTAATGGTGAAAGAGTGAAAGCTTTCACCCCGATGAGAAAAAAATGATGTTAATTCTTGTCAGTTTCATTGAGGATTGTACTCGAGGTTCTAGTCAGGCATTTAAGCAAGGAGAAATTAAAAGGTGTAGAAATTGGAAAGGAAATCGACTGTTTCTGTTAGCACTCAGGATGGTGTAGTGTAGAGAAAATAGTAAACAGTAGTAAAAACGAAAGGCACCTGATGAGTGAGTTCAACAAAGTGGCAGATAAAGATCCAGCATACAGAAATTAATTGCATTTCTATATGCTAGCAATGAATAGTCCAGATGGGAAGTTAAGAAAAGACTTCAATTTAAATAGCACCAGAAAGGATCAACTGCTTATATAAGTAACTTTAACACACACACAAGAAAAATAAGACCGGCGCACTAACAAATACAAATGATTGTTTGGAAGTAACTACAGAGACTTAAAAAAATGGAAAGAAATCTGATGTTCGTGGGATAGAAAGAATACTTAATGTTGTTGAGATAGTGTATCTTTTCCAAATTGATACATAGATTCAATACTATTTCTATGAAATTTTTAGCTTTTTTTTTTTTTTTTTTTATTTAGAGATTGTTATAAGGGACCTAGAATAGTCAAAGCAATCTTAAAAATACTGACTTGGAGGACTCAAACTTGGAAATTTCAAAATTGGCTGCGAAGCTACAGTAATCAGAATAATGTGGGTTTTGCCATAGGACAAGTTAGTGAATAGAACTGACATGTGGAAACACAGTTATGTTCATTGTTTTTTGACAAAAACATGGGATGTTTCAGTAGAGGAAAGAAGAGCCTTTCTAGCAAATGGTTCTGGAATTACAGGCAAGTCACATGCAGAAAGATGAACTTTCACAGAATTATTTAAAATACTTGTGGACCTAAAAGTAAGAACTAGAACTGTAAAACTTTCCAAAAAAAAGCTAAGGCTTATAAATCTACATGATCATTCATTAGGCAAGGATTTTTGAGATATGACATCAGAAGTACAATGTAAAAAACCAGACAAATGAGACTTTGTCAATATTATAAATCTTTGTGCTTAAAGGACACTCTGAAGAAAGAAAAAAACACACAGTGTGGAAAAGTGTATTTGACAAAGTAAATTTCATGTCTGATAAGGATCTGTTACCCAGAATACATAAAGAACTCTTACAACTCAACAATAAAAAGACAAATGACCCAATAAAAAATAAAAAGGCAGAAGTTTCTCCAAACAGGATGGTTATGTATCATTAGTTACTAGGGCAATACAAATGAAAACCACAATGACGTATAATGTCACATTAAGTGCAGTGACTGTGGGGAAAAATAAACAAGAAAATAACAAATGTTATTGAAGGTGTATGTAGAAAAATCAAACATGTTAATAAGGATGTAGAGAAATTCAAACTTCAAGTGTTACTGATGAGAAAAATAACAACTGTGGAAATCATTCTGACAGTCTCTCAAAATGTGAAACGCAGAGTTTCCATATGATCCCACAATCCTACTCCTTGGAATGTACACAAGACATGTGAAGATATGCTTGGACAAACTCTACACAGATGTTCTTAGTGACATTACTCACTGCCACAATGTCTACCTACTGATAAATAGATGAACAAAACATAATATAGCTATATAGTGGGAAGTTATTTAACCATAAAAGGAAATGAAGTACTAATAAGTGCTACAATAAGTGGATCAAACTTGAAACATTTCACTAAGCGAAAGAAACCACGTTTCATGTGATTCCATTTACATTAGATATCCAGACTAAGAAAACCATAGTAATAGAAAGCAGATCAGTAGTTGCCACTGGAGGGCCAAGACTGGGAGGAAGGCATATTGTGGGATGACAGCTCATGAGCAGACAGTTCCTTTTTGGGATGATAAAAACATTTTGGAATAAGATAATGTTGGTGGTTGCAAACTCCTCTAACGGATGAATTTTATGGTGTATAAATTAGATCTTAATTCTTAAAAAGAGGTGGAGAGAACACAGTACACCGGAGTCCAAGCATCTCACCGTTGCTTTTATGTTTGGCTCTCTTTGCTTATCTCCTTACTGTGTGGGCCACAGTAGGTATTGTATTTGAGATACATGTGCGCACAAAGATTTATATACAAACTTGGCAGGAGCTTTATTTGTAACAGCCCCAAAGTGGAAACAAACCGTATGTTCATCGGCTGTTGAGTAGGTAGAAAAATGTAGTGTATCCCTCAGTGGAATAACATTCAGCCATAAAAAAGCAGTAAAGCACTACATGGTATACACTGTAGATAAGCATGACAGCATGCTGTGTGAAAGAAAGCACATACAAAAAGCCTTGAAGTCTATGACTTCTATGAAATAATCTAGAATAGTGAAGTTCATGAAACAGACTATTTGTTAATAGGGAGTCAGGAGGGAGAGAAATAAGGAATAAATGCTACTCAATATGAGAACAGTTTATTTTTGGATTTCTTAGGGATGATGAAAATGACTTAGGACTGGTGGTGATCTGTAAATTCTGTTAATGTACTAAAAAATCACTGCAGTATACAGTTTAAAATATAATCTATGGTATATAAAAATTATCTCAATACAGCTGCTATTAAGAGAAAGTGAACTAGAGAAGTATTGACTCTGGAAGGATAAATTATTGAATACTTTTCTCTAGTTGGTATAAATGTTTCTAGTTTTCTGTATTTCTTTGCATTTTAATAATTTTTGTCCATTTACTACGTATTAGCTTGTATAATAAAATGAAATAAATTACCAAAGATTTATAAATGTGGTGATTAGAGATTGTGAACTATCAGCTGTATGACTCCTTTGAAAGGTAAAGATCTAATATGTATGCAGAGTAATGAAGGAAGGAATTGGTGGTAATGGAAGGCTAGATCATAAATTTACAAAGGTTATGAATTTAAAAGAGAAAGATTAGAAAAGCCAGCTTGCAATGTCCATCATATTTCTGGAAGAGACCAAATATAATACAATTTTGCATTTATAAATGTTTTAATGGTTTAGCTATTACACTAATAACTCAGTTTATGAACACTTCGCTTTGCAAACAGAAGTGTTCAGAAAACTTTGCTTTTTTCATAACCTTGCATTGGATGGCAAACATGACTATTGCTGTCTTCCCACACAAATACCAGTGCACCCATCTTCCATAGTATTGTAAAACTAAGTTCATAAAGCAAGGTAGTACTGTATTTAATCTTTTCTGTGATCCTGTTTGGTAAGTAAGGCACTCTTTGTTTTGTGAATGAGTAAACTGAGGGACAAACCAGACCAAGTAGCTTGACCAAAATTATATGGATAGTTGGTAACAGAACTTTGATTCATTTAGCCAGACTATCTGTTAGGAATATGGAATGAATGAAGAGGGTAAGAGTTAGATTTTAAAATATTGCAAAAGTTGAAGAAGAATTGGGTCAGGACTGTAATACTAGGGTCCTGATTAGAGGAAGGTTAATCTTTCTGTGATAGCATGATAGTACATGAAAATCGGCATGTGAGATCAGAATAAAATAAAAGGTGATTTTGTATCATTGCTTTTGAGAGGAGACTGTTACTTTTTTAAAGGAAATCAGGAAGATAAAATAGACTGCTACTATGTGGAGATTTGATATTATCAATAGTGTACATGTAGCTGTTTCAGAAATGATATCTTACTTTTCTTTCAGATCTATTCTTACATACAATAGAATTGGAGGACGAGTCAAGACCCTGACCTTCTGCCAAGGCTCCCACTACTTAGCTATCTCATCTGATAATGGTGCTGTCCAGCTTCTTGGAGTTGAAGCTTCTAAGCTGCCCAAGTCTCCTAAAATCCATCCTCTACAAAGCAGGTAACTATCTTTTCTTTTAAACATTGCACTTAGTACACCGTAGTATCCTGAATCTCCCCTGTACCTGGCATTCAGTTAGGATCACTGTGGCCCCTTATAATGTATTTCTTTTTTAAGACCGTGAAGTAAGTGAGACTATTCCTCCAAGTTAACACTACCGCATGTAGTTAGTTTTGGAAGATAGTGTCCTTGTACCTTATTTCCTGCCAATTAGTAGAAAGATTAGAAGGGCAGCTTTGAACTAACTCATACGAGACTGGAATCTGTTTAATGTCTATGTACTGAAAGCATAACTACCTCTCTATCTGGATGATTCTGAGATTTTGAGGGATCTTAGTTAAAACAGCATCAACATTGTCTTGCTTGACATTAAAATCTGTGAAGTTGATGGGAATATAGAATTTTTAGACATACAGTTTATCATTATAAAATACTCATTAGTTTTATTTAGGAATTTATCCCATTTTGTGTAAGTTATAGTTGTTATAAACACATGTAAAATAAGGTATTTAAAGATAAAGCAGAACATTTTTTTCCTGGCTAATGTGTGTTATGTACTAAGGATTCCAGAGATAGTAAAGTATTGTCACTAAGAACATACCTATTAGTGGGAGAAAGAGACGATTTTAGTATGGTGATAATGCCATGCTATTTGTATAGAGTCTATTTGAAAGGGACACAGAAGAACATGAGCATGAGTTAGTTGGGAAGCAGGGAGGTTATGACAGCATGCCTGGCAGAAGTGCTGGACCTCACAGAAAGGAAGTGGAATGAAACTGTTAGTGGATAATAACTCATAGTCATTGGATAGCTTCTGGCAGAAATATTTGTTGGGTTACCTAGGATGTCTTTGTTCTGTTTTTATTGTTCTGTTTTGCTTTTAGAAGTATATGTATTTTAAACACATTTGCTAAACAGATTTGAGCAACTTTTGTCTTGAACTTATACATGGCTTTTAAGTAAATACACACCAGTTTGTTTCAGCAGGTGATGCATATATAGCAGTGTACTTACCAGACATGAACATTCTGTACGTGGTTCTCTCACAGTGGACAACACTTTTCACTGTGAATGTTACTGTCTTAAGAAAAGATTGACTCCCTAGATCAGGAGATCTTACCAGGAAGCGTAAGTTCCATTAGATCTCACTATATTTTTACTGTTCTTGACTATAATATGTTCCAGAAAAACTGTGCTGTGAGCCATTTGTTTCATTCACGTGTCAACTGTTACCATGACTCTTGAATTGGAGTTTGTAGGGGAGTCATTTCATATTTTATTTCCTCTATAGAAAAATATAGACACACACAGAGTATAGCATTTGTAGATGCAAGATTTGTCTAAGATAGACGTCAACAAACTACAACCTCCAGTGTGGTCCACAAGGAATGATTTTTGCATTTTTAAGCAGTGATAACAAAGCAAAATATGCAAGATATGTATGTGACTGAAAGTCTAAAATGTTGACTTCATAGAAAATGTTTGCTGATCTCTAAGGATAAGTATGTCATTATCATTGAGGCTGGCCAATGTGATTTATGGTGTTTTTGTTTGTTTCGTTTGTGGGGCTGAAATCAAACCCATGTTCTCATGTAAGCAGGACATGTACTCTTGCATTGAGCTACATCCCCACATCCTATAAGATTCAGAGTTTTCGAAGAGCCTCAGCTGGAACACCACTGGTACACCGTGGAACAGTGTTCCATAATACAAAGAGAGAAATTGTTTATGCAGCAGCAATGAATCTTAAGTACATGTTGCTAGAAAAAAATTAGATTTAATTTGAAAGAAATTGGATCCAAAAGGCTATGCATTGTGTGTTTCCACATATGTAACATTCTGGGAAGCAAAGTTACATGGAGGAGCACAGATCAGTTTTTTCTACAAATTGAGAGAGTGGGTAGGTTGACTACACATGTGCTGCACAGGATAATTTGGGGATGCAGAACACTGGTTTTGTGTTGGGAGATACAAGCCTATATATTTGTCAAAACCCACTTAGTTGTATTCCACAAAGAAGTAACTTTTATTATATGTATATTTTTAAAAACCAACCAGAATATACAGGGAAAGAGGGAACACAGTTTGTGACATGTGAAAAAAAATTTTTTTAACGAATAAATCATCTGATTACATTGAAGGGTATACCATAAAGAGCAGAGCCATTCCAAGTAACTCAGGAAAACAGTGAATACTGTAAGACTAATGACAGAAGGAACTGACTCAAAACATTGTAGCCAGTTGGTTATTTTTCAGAGGAGTGCAGTTTACGAATTCTGCAAAGACTTTAGGAGTAAATGTTTCGAAGGGTATTGTAGATAAAGAAAGCCAGGGCTCTCACTAATGGAGAAAGAAGGTACAAAGAAGGGGCCAGGCTAGAATGAACTTGTACTGGATAGTAGTTGGAGATTCCAGTATGCACTAATGATAGAGATGCTGTGTATGCCTGTGTGCAAATAGTTAGAGAAACACAGTTGTATCTGCATACATGAAGAAGTATATATATTATCTCTGACCATGGAATTACATGTCAGACAAATCCAGATTGAGGGATGTTATCCAAGATAAGTAACCAGTAGTCTCATAGAACATCCATGTCAAATTGAGGAACTGTCACATACTGCAGGTGGCTGTGCAGACATAAAAAAGTCAGTGCCATGTGATATCCCAGCTTGGTTCTTCAGTCCATTGAAGGGTACTCGTGGGATACAACCATGGTTAATCTCTGCTTCAGTAGCTTCATGGTTATACAGAATGAGGGAAATAGTTATATGTAATGGTATATATGTAAGATAAAATGAAGAAATCATTGTAAACATATGATGCTTTTAAATCTATAATGTAAAAGGAGAATAGTTATATAAAATGAAGGGAAGCTGAGTGAATGGTATAAAGAAACTGCAATTTTTGTAATTCTTCTGTAAGTGTAAAAAATACCTCAGCTGTAATTATCTTGATTGGCTCATACGAGTTTTATTTCTTGACCAGGGATAGGATATAAATTCACCTTAAGCAAAAACCAGCATTGCATTTTTGGTAACTACAGAAGTCTTTCTTTGCCTTTTGTTTTCCATATTTTCTAGAATTCTGGATCCAAAGGAGGATGGTTGTATTGTGGACATGCATCATTTCAACTCCGGGGCGCAGTCTGTCCTTGCCTATGCTACTGTGAACGGCTCTCTGGTTGGCTGGGACCTCAGGTCTTCAAGCAATGCATGGACATTGAAGCATGACTTGAAGTCAGGCCTTATAACCTCCTTTGCTGTAGACATCCATCAGTGCTGGCTCTGCATTGGTGAGTCAACCGTAGGGAATCGGCTGGGTTTTCAGTGCCACTGATGCCTACACTTGCCCTCTTGTCAGTGCTGGTTTTCTTTTTTCTTTTATTGCTCATTTTCCCCATCTCCTTTTCTTTTTTCCTAATTGTGTTGTGACAATGAAATCAGCCTGACAAGGTATACAACAGTTTGTTCTTTCCTTGTGCTTACATGAGCCTCTTTATAATTATATAGTGATCAGAATTGCCGATATCCTCTTATTCTACTATGGAAGCAGTAGTCTTGATTTAAGGAAAATAGTGTTTGAGTTTGGGCGCAGAGTTTTAAATTCTAGTAACCTCAACCATGCTATTTAACACCTGTGTCTCAGCATCGTCATCTTCAAATGAGACGAATGCCAGAGTTTGCTTTAAGATTTAATGAGCCAAAAGTACCTGTCAGTATGGTACAATAGAAGAGCAAACAAGGGAGTCTCACTTTGTCCTACCCCTTTGAAGATTGATGGTGTAGCATGTGAACTTGCTTCTTTCTTCTGTTCTATTGTTGATAGTTTTTTAAAAGTGTTTAATTATGTATTTGAATTCTGAAAAATATGTGTAATACTGTGACCCTCATCATAGTGCACAAATATTGCCATCTTTTTCTCATATCTTTTTTCATTGAGTCTCCTTCTCCCAACCCTAACAAAACTACTCATCTGATTTGTTTCCATAGTTTTAGCTCTTTCCAGAATATTATCTTATTAGAATCAAATAGTGCACACCTTTTTTCACTAAGCATGAAGCTCATGAGACTTTTCCATATGGCTAACATACATGAGAAGTTTTTAATTTATTCTTGAGTAATATTTTCCTTTATCAATAGCTTATGTATCTGCTCTTCAACTGATGGATAATTGAGAGTTTTTTGCGTTGTTTTAGTTTTTTACCTTTTATAAGTAAACCTTTTATGAGTTTTTTTTTTTTTTACCTTTTATGAGAATAGATTTTTGTAAGGACATACATTTATTTACCTTTATTTCAGGGTAAATACCCACAAATGATAATGCTCATGATCTACTTTTCAAAGACAAATAATAATTATATATGAATGTATTTATGGGAAACTGTGATATTTCAATATATATTTAGATTAGAGAACATGAAATCAGGCAAGTGCATTACCTTAAATAATGTTTTTAACTTACTGCTCATTTATTGAATTGCTATCACATTAAAAACACTAATCTAGAATTTTTATATCCTTTCCTAACTGAAGTATCCATATTTTGGTTGAGAAGTTAGTTCTTTTCTTATTTAATGAAAAAATAAAACCAGATTTCATAACAACATACTAAAAATAGTTAATATATTATGTATTAATACATTATCTATAGTTAGCTTCAGAGTAGTTACCTAGTGTATGAGATATAAACCAAAATGATTCTTTAAAAAAAAAATTTGATACTAACACAAAATTTGTTTTCAATGAATTAAGTTAAACTAATAGTATAAATTAAATTAGTATTTATATTGAAGTATTTTTGAAACAACAGAAAATGTGATTTGGACAAGTATTTGAACTTCTCCCTACTTCCTGTTTCTCGCTTCTATTTTGATTTGTGTGTCTGTGTGTAGACATATATATGTATATGTGTACACACATTATATAAATGTTATATATAATATATAAATACTATATAATATATTTATATTAAAATACTAAATACATTTTTATATATTTTATATAGTGTTATATAAGAAACTATGAGCTTATGTGTCTGACTTCATTTAACATTTTCTCAAGTTACTTCCGTTTACCCATGAATGCCTTAAATTTCTCTTCTTATTGCAGTATAGTACTCCATAAATACCACATTTTCCGTATCCATTCATCTGTTAATGGACATACATGCTGTTTCCAAGATCTAGCTTTTATAAATTGTGGTACTGTAAGCATAAGTATGCATGTATCCCTGTAATACAATGATTTCAATGTTTTGGAGAAAGATACCTGAGAGGGTGATAGCTGGGTCACACAGACTTTGTCTTTTTAATCTTTGAGGAAACTGAGCACTAATTTCTATAAAGTCTATACTAGTTTTCATTTCCACCTGCAGTGTAAAAGAGTTCCTTTTTCTCTACATCATCACCAGCATTTGATATGATTAGATTTTCTGGTGAGAGCCATTTTTCCTGGGTAAGACAGTATGTCAGCGTAGTTTTAACTTATATTTCTCTGATCAGTCATTAACATTTTTTTAAATATATTTAGCAGCCATTTGTAATTCTCCTAAGAAGTATCTATTCATTTAGTTGCCCATTTTTTAATTAGGTCTTCTGTTTTGAGGAGTCTTAATTTTTTTTTTTGAGTTATTGCTGTATTCTAAATGATAATTCTTTGTCTGGATAGCGGGCAATTTTTTCCCCAACCCTGTGAATTTTATCTTCCCTCTATTGATTGTTTCCTTTGCTGTGCAGAAGCTTTTAAATTGATAGGATGCCATTTGCTGATTCTTGGTATTATCTCTTGTGCCTTTGGGGTTCTGTTTAGAAAGCCCTTCCCTACACCTCTGTCTTCAAGAATTCTACCTATTTTATCTTCCAGCATATTGTATCTATTTTTTAAATTGAGTTTATTGGCACACTTTACGTATACATTATGATCACATTCAACATTAAAAATTTGTACCTGTATATGACATAATCTGGATTCTCACGTTTTCCTTTTCCCCTCCCCTCCTTACCACCCCCAGCCCCCTATATACATAAGCTTTGTTTCCATTTTTTGTTTTTACTATCAAATTTTTTCTTTCCCTTTTTTATTTTCTTCCTACCTCCTCCCCTTCCCTTCTTCTGTTGAACATTTTCTTCCTATTTCTCAATATCTATTGTACATTCTGGACCTCATTTGCACCTATAGTTTCTCACTCCTGAGAGATGATAAGGTATTCACAGATCCTCAAGGCATATTCATTTGAGTATACACAACTCATTTATCATTCTTTATGGCAGAATAATACTCCATTTTATTAAAAAACCCACATCTTCTTTATCCATTCTTCTCCCCATTGATGGGCATTTGGGCTGTTTCCAAGATTTAGTTATCACAGACTGAGCTGCTGTAAACGTGGGCGCACATAGGTCACTGTGCCATGGTTCTTTTAATTCTTTTATGCATATACCTAGCAGGAAAATAGCAGGATCAAATGTGACCTGGAGTCCTAGTTTTTTAAGGAATCTCCACACTGATTTTCACAGCAGTTGCACAGGTCTGCATTCCTACCAACAGTGGAGAAGGGTTCCTTACTCCCCACAGCCTTACCAGCATTTGCTGTTTGTTGATTTCGTGATAGCAGCCATTCTTTGTGGAGTGACGTGAAATCTGTGTTGTTCTCATCTCCCTCTCTCAAATGACCAATGATACTGAGCACTTTTTCATGGTTCTTCACTGCCATTACTTCATCTGAAAAATGTCAGTGCATTTCAGATTCTCATTTTTTGATTGGGTCTTTAATTTGGAGCTTATTATTTTAAGTTCTTTATATATTCTAGATGGTAGCCCTTTGTCTGATAAACAGCTGTTAAAAATTTTTCCGCATTGTAGGTTGTCTTTTTCTTCTATTGGTAGTTTCTCTTGCTGTGCAGAAGCTTTTTAATAGGATGAAATCCCATTTGTTGTTTTCTCCTGCTAGTTCTTGTGCTATAGAGGTTTTGTACATAAAGTCTTTCCCTCAGCAATGTCTTTTAGAGTTCTACCTAGTCTATCTTCCACCAGGTTTAGTGTTTCTGTTTTAATATTTAGGTCTTTAGTCCACTTTGATTGTAGTTTGGTGCTTGGTGAAAGACATAAACCTAGCTTTAATTTTAAGCAATCTGAAACCCAGTTTTTCTAGCACCATTTATTAAAGAGATTATTTTTAGGGCCAAGGATTTAGCTCAGTAGTTCTGGTGTCTGCCTGGCAAATGCAAGGTCCTGAGTTCGATCCCTAGTAACCACATACCACAATACCATTCTGTGCTTACAGAAGTGAGCCACCACACATAGATGCAGAGGCAGGAGGATTGCTAAGTTCGAGGCTCGCATGGGCTATCTAGTGAGTTCAGGGCCAACCTGAACTATAAAGCAAGACCCTGTTTCAAAAAATAAATAAATAAATAAAAGGTTATCTTTTCTCCACTGAGGGTATTTGACTCCTTTGTCAAATATGAGGTGACTTAGTATGTCTGTAGTTAATATAATGCCATACACTTAAATTAATATAGTGTTTTACATTTATCAGTTTATGTATATGAAACCATCTTTGCATCCCTCGGATGAATGCAACTTGGTCAGAGTGTATGATCCTCTTGCTTATCTTCTGTATTCTGTTTGCCAGTATTTTATAGAGGGTTTTACATCTATATTTATTAGAGAGATTGGCCTTTAGTTCTTTTTTGGTTGGGTCTTTCTGTGGTTTTGGAGTCAAGGTAATAAATAGTTGCCTCAAGGAATGAATTTGGGAGTCTTATGTACCCTTTCAGTTTCATTAGAGTTTGAAAAGTAGTGGCATTAGCTTTTCTCTAAACTTCATATGGAATTCAGCAGTGAAGCCATCAGGACCAGGAGTTTTCTTTATTGGTAAGTTTTTAAATACATTTTTAAATTCACATATAGAACTATTGGGCTGTTTAGCATTTTTATATCTTTGCTCAACTTTGGGAGTTCATATTTGTCTAGGAATCTGTCTATTTCTGTGTTTTCCATCTTATTGGAGAACAAATTTTTAAGGTAGATGTTGATTATCTTTGGATTTCTGCTGGTTCTCTTGTGATTCTTACCCTTTTCATTCATAATTGCTTGGATTTGGGCCTTTTCCTTCTTTATTTTGATAAGATTGGATAAGGGTGTGTCAATTTTGTTTATTCTTTCAAAGAACCAACTGTTTAATTCATTGATTTTTTTTGTATCATTTTCTTAGTCTCTGTTTCATTTATTTCTCCTCTGAACCTTATAATTCCCTTGCTTGTATGAGGCTTGAGCGTGTCTTGCTCTTCTTTTTCTAGAATGTTGAGGTTAAACCATATGTTGTTTTATTTGAGTTTGCTCTTTTCCTAGCATGGTCATTCACTGCTATGAATTTTCCTTTGTAGCACTGCTTTCATTGTGTCCCATGGGTTCCTGTATGTTTTACTGGCATTATCATTTAATTGTAGGAACTGTTTGATTTTCTCTTTAATTTTATCCATGACCCATTGGTTGTTAAGGAGAGTCATTCAGTTTCCATGCGTTTATGAAGTTCTTGAAATTTCTTTTGCTGTAGATCTCTTATTTCAATGCATTATGGTCTGATAACATACAGGGGATAACTTCAATTCCTTTGCATTTACTTAAACAAGTTCTATGAACTAACACTTATCTGTTTTGGAGAATAACCTATGTGCAGCTGAAAAGAATAGGTATTCTGCCTTTGTGGGATGGAATGATTTATAGACATGTATTAAGTCCATTTATTCAAAAGTTTAGTTGAGTTCTAGTATTTCATTATTGATGTTTTTTGTCTAATCTATTTGTGACAGTGGGGTGTTGAGGTCCTCCACTACTTTTGTATGAGTGCTTTTGGCGTTTCATGAACATTAATATTTGTTTTATATAATTGAATGCAGTAACATTTGGTGCATATATATTTATGACTGTCACCTCTTCCTCTTGGATTCTTCCCTATATGAGAATGTAGTGACCTTCATGGTCTCTCAGTTAGTTTTGGTTTGAAGTTAACTTTGTCTGCAAATATAGCCAATCCTGCTTTTTTATGGTTTTCTATTACATAGAGAATTGTTTTCCACCCTCTTTCAGTCTTTGGATTTCTTTTTCAAGAAGTGTTTTTATTAAATACAACGTATTGTTAAATATTCCTTCTTGATCTATTCTGTCAGTCTGTTTCTTTTAATTGATAAGTTGAGGCCATTAACATTCATGGTTATAACTGATATGTGTTGACTTGTACTTATCTAATGGAGTTGCTTCTTTTACTATTATTTTCCCCCTGCCATTTAATTTCTTGTCTTGCCTAGGGGCTTCATTCTGTTAGGCCTCATGGAGTTGTGAGCTTCTCTGTCTTTGCTAGGGTATTGTTTAGAATTTTTTGTAATGCAGATGTAGCATTCATGAAGTTTTCTCAGATGTTCTTGGTCATGGAAATATCTTATTTCCCCATTGATTTTGAAGGATAGTTTTGCAGGATACATCAGTCTAGATTGGAGGTTGCTTTTAGGACTGAAATACTTTACTCCAGACTCTCCTTGATTTGAGAGTTTGTGTTGAAAAGTCTGCTGAAATTCTGATAGGCTTTCCTTTGTATGTGATATGTTTCTTTTCTCTAACTGCTTTCAATATTTTGTTCTTCTCTTGAGATTCTGGTATTGTCACTATTAAATCACGATTAGTTGGAGTTCTATATGCCTCACTTATCTATATGTCAAATTATTTTTTCTTGCTTGGGAAGTTTTTTGCCATTACATCTGTAAACAGTTTTTTTCTTTTTCTTTTTTTAATGTCATTTGCACTTTCTCTTCTTTCTTCTTTGATTCTGATCAGTCTTAAGTTATTCTTTCATCATCTAGCAGCTGCTGGATTGAAATCTCATGGTCCTTTTTTTTTTAGTTTTCTGACACAGGGTCTCACTTTGTACTTCACGCTGGCCCTGAACTCAGTTTGTAGCCCAAGCAAGCCTGGGACTCAAAGCAATCCTCCTGCCTCTGCCTCCTGAGTGCTGTGCTTACAGGCGTGAGCCACCATGCCCAGCATTGCACTATATGGTTACTGAATGCTGGGCCTACAGGTGTGAGTCACTGTGCCCAGCATTGTGGTATGTTGTTACCAGGGATCAAACTTGGGACCTTGTGCTTACTAGGCAGGAGCTGGAACCACTGAGCTAAATATCCACTTCTTCCTTACTATTTTTAAGAAATCTTTCTTTCCCTGGTCACTAATGCAGTCCTGTCTTCTACATGTGAAATTCTCTTTATTCATTAGCTCTACTACTGAAGCTTTCAGTGGAATTTTTAATCTCTTAAATTTCCATTTGAATCTGTTTATTTGATTCCATTTGTTTTTTATGCTGGGATTCCATCATGTTCCTCAGGTCTTCTATTTTTTTTAATTTAATTCTTTATTAGCACACTTTATATACACATTATGATAACACCCAGTATGAGGATTTGTACCAGAATGACTTGACCTAATTCTTCTTTTTCCCATTCTCCTACCCACCCTACAATCCCCCATGCCCATATATATATATATGCTTTTTTTTTAAACATCATATATTTTCTTTCCTCTCGTTACTTACCCCTACCCTTTTCCCTTTGAATATTTTCTGTTTCACAATATCTGTCATACATTCTAGAACTCATTTGCATCTTCAGATTTTTATACTAGTGGAAAGATACGGTATTTACACATCTGTTATCTATTTATGAGTATGTCTTCAAGGTATATCCATTTGAGTATACACAACTCAAACTTATCATTCTTAATGGTAGAATAATACTCCATTTTATAAAAAACAATCACATCTTCTTTATCCAGTCTCCAATTCATGGACATTTGGGTTGTTTCCAAGATTTGCCTATCCCAAACTGACCTGCTATGAACATGGGTACACATATGTCAATATAGTATGAATCTTTTAATTCTTTTGTATGTATTCCTAGCAGGGGAATGGCAGAGTAAAATGGGACCTCTAATCATAGTTTTTTGAGGAATCTCACACTGATCTCCACAGTGATTACACCAGTCTACTTCCTTCTTCCCTGCAGCCTCGCCGGCATTTGTTGCTGGTCAGTTTCAAGATAGCAGCCAGTCTTTATGGTGTGAGATGAAATCTCAGTGTTGTTTTCATCTGCATCTCTTGAATGACCAGTGATGTTGAGCATTTCTCCATATGTTTCTTAGCTGCTTTTACTTCTTCATCTAAAAAGTATCTGTTCATTTCAGATGCCCATTTCTGGAGTAGGTCTTTAAATTGGGGGAGGGCTGATTTTTTAACTCTGTCTATATTCTAGATAGTAGTCCTTTGTCTGAGAAACAGTTGTAAAAAAATTTTTTCCCATATTGTTGGTTGTGTTTTTGCTCTGTTGGTGGTTTCTTTTGATGTGCAGAAGCTTTTTAATGAGAGATTCCATTTATTGATTCCTTCTGCTAGTTCTTGTGCTATAGAGGTTTTGTTCCTAAAGTCTTTCCCTAAGCCACTGTCTCCAAGAGTTCTGCCTAACCTGTTTTTCACCAGGTTTAGTGTTTCTGTTTCAGTGTTTAGTTCTCTAATCCACTTTGATCTTAGTTTAGTGCCTTAAGTCCTCTATTTTTTAATCTTTATCATTCACCCTGATCATCATCCGTGCCGCTGTCTTAGGGATTATTTCTGATTTCATTTTTTTCAGATCATCTTTTTTTGCTAGTTGAGGGAATCCAGGTTGCTTTGTTTCAGGAGGTCCATTTCATTAGTCCCTAATTTTTCCTTTGGAGATTAGAAATTCTGGGCTTGGGTCTTATTTGAGTTTCTTCTCATTTTGATTTTTTTATATTTTGTTAGTGTTTTTGGTTTATTTTCTGGGTTAATGCCTGTAATCTGCTTGTTGCAAGAATCTTTCTTGCTAATATTTAGAATCTTTAAGAAATGATTTCTTCCTGGGTCATCTTCCTGATGTCATTGACCCTTAGACCTCTGCGTAAGTCCCAGCACAACCCCAGCACTTAATTGTGTAGATACAGATTCTGGGCCTGAATCTCGGGCAGTGGTTTCATGAGAAGTCAGTGTGTAGGCACTGTTCAGGTGGGGCAGAGCCACTGGGCACAAGCTTAGCCCAAGTTCAAGTCACACTACTACTGCAAACCTTACTGCTTAGATGGAGATTCCAGTCCTGCGTCTCGCAGGATGGTCTTGGTAAAAGTCAACATGTAGGCACTTTTGAGGTGGGGCACAGCTACTCAGCACAGGCCTTTCCCTAGTGCTATTCCCAGTGCCATTACATACATTACTGCTTAGATGGAAATTCCAGGCCTGAGCCTCACAAGATGGTATTGTGGGGAATCCTAACAGACTTTTCATCCATTTTTGTTTTAGTTTAGCACATGTTGAGGATATGAGTCTAGACTGAGTCTTCTGCACTTTTCCCTAGTGCCATTTATTACAGAGGCTTTCTTTTCTCCAGTGTATGTTTTTGCCTCCTTTGTCGAAGATCAAATAGCTGTATGTGGCTGCGATTGTTTCTACTTCTTCTGTTCTGTTTCCACAAGCTTATCTCACATATGATTGTGATGAAAACATTTACAGTGTTTAGCAAATCTTGGAATACACAGTGCATTATTATTATATACAGTGGCCATTCTGTGCAACAGATCACCAAAATGTCCTCCTAAGAGCCTTTGAGCCTTTGATCTATGTCAACCTTTTTCTTATCCACCCTCCTCTCCTTTTCCGATGTTTTAAGTATCACCCTTTCCTTCACAGTATTTTGAACCTGCCCTTGAGAAGTCACTACTTCTCTGCCGTAACCAGCTGCTCAGTGTTGGAGCAGGCATTATGCTTTCTACCTGAGGTGGGGTTTAAGTTGCTCTGAACAGATGCAGAGGCACTAGACGCCCAAACCTTTCTCCAGGGTGCTTTAGAGAAAAGTGTACATGGGAAATACTCAAAATCTGGTGATAACTTCAAAAGCTACTACCACTTTTGACTCTAATACGATCTTTGAGTATCAGTGAAATATCTGTTACTTAAAGCTATCTGAACATTTCGACTCACTAAATGCAGTTTATATCTTCTCTAGAGCGTTGGGTTTTGTGGGTGCCTTTGGCCGTTAATAATGATGCAAATAATCATTGATTTTGAATTTACATTTTTAGACAGTAATATATCAATTACGATAAGCACAAGCACTTTATATCATTCAATTAACAACATATGGTGGTGCTGTTTGAAACTGGAGAGCTTTATGAAAAGACTTTTTCTAAATGACAAAGGCAGTTAAAATACATTATTGCAAACCTGTATAAATGAAGCCTAAGGTGCTTTGATAATTAGATATAAGCTTTTTGTGCTTTCTTTTCTTTAAGGTACAAGCAGTGGTACTATGGCTTGTTGGGACATGAGGTTCCAGTTGCCAATTTCTAGTCACTGTCACCCTTCCAGAGCACGAATCAGGCGCCTATCTATGCACCCACTGTACCAGTCTTGGGTGATCGCAGGTAAGATACATGACTGACTTCTTTGAGGTGAGGGAGTGGCATGGAAACCACGTTATGTCCTGTTGCTAAGTCTCATGTTTTTAGTTTTAATTTTACATATGAGCCAAATGCTTGATTGCATTCTGATTGTGGATATTTTACTCTCATCTCATATTTATTATGTTTAAAAAGTTTTCTCTATTGTTACCACCACCTTCATTCCTGTCTACCACTCATTTTATTTCTTTGCTTTCTCCTGTTTTCCCTTCTTTGTTAAAACTGCCACCATCTTCCTAAAAATCTAAGTTAAAAACCTTGACTTGTCCTCTTAGCTGCCATTTCCTGTTGATCGGTTTCTGTTATGTTTCTTGTGAGCTCCCCTTTCTTTCCGTCATTGGGCACTCAATTATGGATCCTTGATAGACACTTACACAAATGTTTGGGAACCAATTTTCCTTCTCTGTAAAGTGTAGGTGAGAATACTTAACTTGTACAGTTCGAGGAATTGAAATAAAACATGTAAAGCACATAATGTAGCTACGGTAACACTTGATTAAATGATGATGTTTTATTGTGTTTTCTCACTGGTCCTCTCATTTTTAGGCCCATCGTGATCCCTTTTGATGTATATAGTCCTCTCACTGGTGCTGCCAGAGTTTCACAGTAATACTGCCAGAGTCCATGGCTGTTACTGAGCCCTATCACTTGATCAGCCATACAATTGCTATCCTTTTGAAATACTTTGTGCCTGAGTTTCCAAGCCCATTTCTCTCATTTCTGCTTCTTGACCTACTGGTTCTTGTTTATCTTGCTGACTTTTAAGTCAGAATCTTTGGTCCTAACCTCTTCTCTTGCTACACAGGCTCTGTGGGAGATGTCATCCAGTCCCATACTTTAATACCAAATATGTTCAGGTTTTTATATCTGTATACTAAAAAATTTCTCCGAAGATTTCCAGTGGCCATTGTAAACTTGCTGTGTCCACACTGAAGACCTGATTTCTTCTCCAGAGGTCCCTACCACGTCTCATACCTTCAGACAAACTTGCTGTTCCTATGAATCCTGTCAATAAGTGAGGCTGTGCTAAGTACTCAGCAGAAGTCTGGCACAGCCCTTAATTTGTAGTTTTTCATCCCACCTCCAGCCCTTCAGCCAGCCCTGGCAGCTTTCTCAAAGTAGATCCAGGATTTGACCACATTTTACTGTTCTGAAGCCTTACTGCCTCCTAGTCTACATTATTATTAATGTAATAGCCTTAGCTGCCTGCTTCTCTGTGTGTCTCTTAAGGTTGTTTTTTCTTCTGCTAAATACTTTTAGTGGTATCTCATTCCAGGTAATAAAGAAACTCAACATTTCTTCTTACAAGATAGGAAAGTAGAAATGGAGATGAGCTGACTTGCATTATCTGCCAAGATGTGAAAGTGAGTTCCTGCTTATTTAATAGTTCTGGAATTTCTTTCTCTTAGCTGTTCAAGGCAATAATGAAGTATCCATGTGGGACATGGAGACTGGTGACAGGAGATTTACGCTCTGGGCCAGCAGCGCACCACCACTTTCTGAGTTACAGGTTTGTCTTCAGTTTTTCCTGTAATGAAGGATAATATTGTCTGCATCCTAAGCACATTCAGGCATTTTAGCAAACAAGTTCACTCTTGGGTTTTTGGGTTATGTTTAAATTTGAGTTTTTAATAATATCAGGTAGCCATTGCTTCCTGTGTGTTTTCTGATTCCTTAAGCTTGCTACTACTGTCTGCTTCATTGAATGTTTTAACCGCTAACTTCATAAGGCTTATGATGTTTCTTTGAAACTGCAGTAGACCTGAGTTAATCATTCAAAGCTGGGTAGAGTTTTAGGTTATTAAAAAATGGAATATAACCTCCTTGTATACATAGAGAACCTTGACTTAAGGATGGTCTAACTTATTCTTTTTTGACATTATGATGATAGTGCAAAGTGCTATGCATTCACTAAAAACAGTACTTTTTACTTTGGTCTTTTTCCAGGCTAGGAGTACTATTATGATACTCTTTTTAATGTTGGGCATCGGCAGTGAGCCCTACTTCCTGGTTGTATGACAGTGGTAAAGAATTGATACTCTAGATTAGGCATATTAAATGAATTTTCAACTCACAAATGGTTTACTGTAACATAACTCCAAGATAAGTAGAGGAACACCTATACTTTCGGGGTTTTTTTTTTAATTGAAATCTTTATTGGTACATTATATATACACATCATGATTGCACTCAACAATGAGAATTTGTACCAGTATATGACACAACTTAATTCTTATACTTTCGTTTTTAATAGCCTTATTGCCAAGGGTACTTTGTTGGTGCCAAAGGTAGAGCAGATTTTCTTCTTTAGTTGGGTTTGTGCTCAGGATGGTCCCAAGCAGAAAATTTCAGGAAGCTAAACAGGCTACACCTACCTCTCTGTTTGGAGTGATAGAAGCAACTATATTTTAAAATCTCAATGTGTCTCTTATTTTCTCAGCTAACCAGAGCTTCTCTAGCTATAGAGAGTTAACTTGTCCCTGGAAATGGCACTGTCATTGTAGGTACACTGATGTCTCTTATTTGACTCCATATTTCTTTTTTTTAAGCCTTCTCCACACAGTGTTCATGGTATCTACTGCAGTCCTGCAGACGGGAATCCTATCCTACTAACAGCTGGCTCAGACATGAAAATAAGGTGCAGTATCTCAAAGATACCTAAAACATGGATGCTGTGGTTAGAAGTGTTTTTATATTGTAGAAAATTATCAACATCTCACAAGGACAACTATCAATAGTTTACTTGTAATTAATGTTAATGTTATTGGTTTTGGAAATATGTCTCTTTATAATACAAATGAAAAACAATGTCTTGATGAATGCATGCCAGTGATGAATTGTGCCCATTATCCAGTAGAAATTGTCAGCATTTATTTTTTCCTCCCTAGGTTTTGGGACTTGGCTTACCCAGAAAGATCTTATGTTGTGGCAGGAAGTACTAGCTCCCCATCTGTGTCCTACTATAGAAAAATAATAGAAGGCACCGAGGTTGTCCAGGTATTATACACTTTATTTGTGTTTTTTTCAACCTCTATAAGTGCAGAAATGACTTTGGTCCAGACTGGCAGTAGTCTTTTGAATTTAAGAAATATGTTTATTTTCTCTTGGCTTTTCTTTATTGTTATAAAATAGAGAATATACACATAAATGTGTAAATCTACAAAGTTAAGGGCTGAGAAATGTATATAAAAGTACTTTTATTTTCCTTTAACAAACAAGAAAATTAGGCATGGACATTAGTCTAAGATTACAGATCCAGAAAAATAATATTTAAACACAGCTTTAGGGACAGTAAAACTTGTATTCTTGTCACATTTGAAATTTTTATGTCATTTTTTTTTTTAAAATCTGGCAAAAATAAGTCTCCATAAAAGCAGTTCCTAAGCAGCTTTAGAAATGACTGGAATATCTGATATTAACTTTAGAGAAAAAAAGGAACAAAATATAAGATTTAATATGCACAAAGTGCTGGCCATGTATAAGTGTTCCATATTTGTAAGTGGCTACTGAAGTGACCCAAAGACTAGAAATGATGTTATTTTGAACCACTGGATTGGACTGTCTTCACCGAGCTATTTGTGGAAACCTGATTACTTTACATGAAGCATTAACTGCAGAACAATAATATATCCTAGAATGAAGGACACTGATAGGAAGTAGAATGTTGTACAGATTTAATTTGACTTTCTCCTTAATTTCTGACCATCCTACAGGAAATTCAGAACAAACAGAAAGCAGGACCAAGTGATGATACCCCTCGAAGGGGTCCAGAGTCTTTGCCTGTTGGACATCATGATATCATCACAGATGTTGCTACCTTCCAGACAACACAGGGCTTCATCGTGACTGCTTCTAGAGATGGGATTGTAAAGGTGTGGAAATAAAATCTGCTAACTTACGTAAAGTTATAAATGTGATGTGATTCTAGACAAAGGATATCTGTAGAATGGAAGAAGAAACTCATTTGCTTAATGTTAAAAATAATGTTTGCATTACTGATGCATAACTAACAGATTCCACTCAAAGTAGAGAAAGAAGCTGACTTGGCTAGTTCACTTGTGAAGATCTTTGCAAGAGTCAGCCAGACAACGTCTGGAACTTTTTAATGTATATGTCATAGAAGTGAGAAATGTCAAATGTGGAGACAAATACAGTCTCCATCTATTTTGTATTGAAAAAGATGGTTATAAGCTATTATAATGTAAACAGTTTTGTTATTAAAAATGCTATTCAAACCAGTATTACTGTCTTCAAGCATCCTAAGAGTTTTTGGTTTGTTGGGTGTTGTTTCACATATAGTAAATGTAAATAGTAAACATAAATAGAGGGATAAACTCTCCAACAGCACCTGTTTTCAAGTGAAAAAATGGACTGAGTGTCTCAAGAAAGCAGTGATAGAGATACCTTTGGACTTCCTGCCTGGTTACCATATCCTTCTTCTCCTGTGTTTTATAGTCCACCATATTATTTATCACTAGAATTGTTTCCATATATATCAGCTATATATATATCTATCAGCTCTATATATCAGCTTATATATCAAACTTCTAATGGCTCTTGGCCATCATTATTTTTCATAGGCTCTACTACTATAAATGCCTTTCTACCATCAGGTTTCATTTATCCAGCATATTTATTAAATGCATGAGAAAGAAAAAGGTCAAGTTGAAAACATATCAAAAATTTACATTTTTAAAATGTTAAAACTGGCCTTTCTTTTGAGTTATAACCTTTTAAGATTATGGATTATGTGGACCTAATTCTCTCTCCATTTTTTATTCTTTTCTATTTACTGAGGAGTTTATAATGCTCAAAATATTTTAATTTATATATGTGCTGCCAAAGCAAGCAACAAAATAATTTGAAATTAGTTATAGGAGAATAAAACTGAATAGTTGAACAGATAATCTAATGGGAAAATACTGCTTGTTAAGAAATACATAAAACACTTAAAAATATTTTTATGATTCTCAAATTGAGTCTGGCACCTGAATTTACAATGCACATGCCACACCTGGCTTTCGGAGGGGTGGACAGAGCATCACACTAGGCCACAGGCTTGGTGAATTTGTGAACTGGCATCAGTGTGTTGTATTTCTTTCCTTCTCAGTATGCTAAGACCATATTTACAGGGTGCTGGCCATTAAGTGAGATTTCAGAGTCTGCAGGCTTAGGGAAAATTTGTTGTTATGTGAATTGTTGCATGGAGAATGCCCCCCCAGGTAAGCTGAGAGACTGACAGCTGGGAAACACACTGAGGGGTATTCTTTCCTTCCTGAAAGCCATTTGTAGGACCTCATTTCCCAAGTTACTATTCTTCTTTTCTTGAGTATTTGGTTAAACTGTCATTTAGTATTATAATCTGAAGTCACATCTCATTTTAAACTTTTATTTAAACAAGTTTGACTGTAGTCAGTACACAGATAATGGGAAGCAGGTCTGTTACAGTAATTCACTTAACATTTTTAAGTCAAAAGTGGTACTTTATTTTGATTCTTTTATGTAACACAAGTTTATTAAATTTGCATTCAGGTGAATTTTTGCTTCTTTCCACTTCTAGAAGAAAGAGAAATCATGGAAAGTGCTGATACAGGAATTAAAAAAAAAAAAAAAGACGTTTTTGCCACTTGACTTGAGATTCCTAACCTCTTACTGATTAATATGACCCAAAATGCTAAAATAATCTCAGTCACCAAGGGAATATGTGTTTGGTGTACTTTACTTACCAACATAGAAAAAAACAAATACATTTTCAAAGTATTTTCAACAGTAAACGCTAGAAAGGTGTTTGTGCTTAATTCAAAGTTAATTAGAAAAATCCTAGTTATTAAAATACCTCTTAAATATTTCTTATCCATTTCCTGTACTCGAAACCTAAGTTTTTCCTGAATGTCTAAGCACCATTTGGGACAGATGAAGAAAGCTGATATACTTGATACACTTTTCATCTTCTGTTACCTGAGTATGACAGTGAACTCCTTGAACTCTTGCCCCTCTGAAGACACTGGGAGCTCTCTCTACGCAGGTGCCTGAAGAACGATGACAGAAGTGGTTTAAAGAAACACTTCATGTGACTCTTCTTTCCAGGCTTTATGAAAAGAAGGGTTGAAAGGAAATCTGAATGCAGCCTGCTGAGCTTTGATGTCCTAAACCTTCTGCCCCATACGTCCATGTAAGACTTCCCTGCTAGCAGGGCTTGTGCCACCAACCATAGAGCCAGCCCTTAGGCTGAGGTAAGGTCTCGGCATTGTGTTGAAATGCACAATGCTACTTTGGCATTTAGTTGTTAAAAGTCTCAGCCCCATTATAAGAGTCAGAATTGGATGGAGAAAAGGTTTCAGAACCATCAGAGACGACAGCTAGAAAGAAATGCTAGGCACTTGGGAGAACTTTCAGCTCTAACTCTGACCTCACATTCATCCAGCCCATATGGGTTCTTTAAAATGTTAAAGATTTTCTTGCCTTCTCCAAACTTCTTGTCCCTATGAAGCTCTTTTCAGAGCTCTGCCAATCCTGTGCTGGTGCTGTTCACTGCTGACTCAATGTCCACTTAATGAGTGAAAATAACCTACAGGTTTTTCTTTACTCTTCTTGTCTAAAGAATATATGGATTAGTGAAAATAGATGATAGGAGTAACTGGAAATCCATCAGAATAGCTTGGCTGGAAACTCTGATGGAGCTAGAACTTCTAGCTCCCAAAGAAATTGTTTATGATCTGGGAGAATGAATGAGTTTCTTGGAGAGGGTAGGAAGATTTAGAATAGGGGAAAATGACCCTCCACTGCTCACCAGTCCAGCCAAACACTGCCGAAGGTAAGAGGCAAACTCCCGGCACAAGCCCATGTGAGGACTCCTCAGCCCGTACATGGTGCTGCATTTAAATGGACTAAATACAAAAGGCTCAGTTTCTAAAAACATGACACAGAAGCAACATTGATTTCTAGAGACAATGTTAGACTAGCCTCAACATTAAACCTCTTTGGTTTAATAGATGAGAAACAGTGCTAAATTAAGCTTGCTTTGCAGAAAATGGACTGAATAGCTGAACCCAAAGTAAAAGCATAGCACATGTCCACAAATGCATAACCTTATATAAATTTTACTTTCAAATTTTGTCTCCCTTACACTTTATTAGAGTGCTGGAGTTGTCATGAGTGGTCAGATCAGTGGACAAAATACTAAGTTACCTGATCATCCACAGCCTATGGCTTGTTTATCCCTCCAGGTGCAGGCAGATACCCACATAAAATTTGCTCAGAGTGTTGATGTGGAGGTGGTTATTACTGAGTCCATGTTACCATGTTTTCTAAGGATCGGTTGTTGGAGTACTTCCATTATCTGGTCGTTTAGGAATAGTTTGTATCACTCTTCTTCCATTTGTAAAGGTCAGGTATGTGCTTCCAGGAAAATTTCGAATAGCTTCATGTCTGCTACCTCTTTGTAGTCTTGAAATAAATTTTTTATCTTGAAAGAGTTTCATCTCTTGTAAGGCATCTCTGAGGGCTGCATTATGTGGTCCAAGAACAGAGCTATACAAGAGAAGAGAACATTATAGAGATAAGTGCCACTTCAACTATAATAGGATCTATTTTAATCTCTTCCTAAATTAATTGTTATGCTCACTTCCTTGTTGCGTCCTTCAGATAATTTTTAAATATATAAAAATATAATCAGAGGCCATTTACATCCATTCTTCCCCAGTTTCACCCTCACTTTCATTCAACAGAAGAGCATGCTTTCCTTTTCTCTCTCACACTTAGCACCATCTGAATTTCTATTTACTTGTAAACTTAAGATCTGTTCTCCCCTCTTTACTCACCCACCTAGTACGTTTCATGAGACCTTATCTGTTCTCCGGACATTTGCTAATGAAAGCATCAATGTATGTCACCCTCCCTTCCACCTGTCCATCCTTCCATCTGTTCAACTGTTCAGTATGTGCTTGGTGGAAGGCACCAGTTTTGTATGATAGGGGACAGAGAAATAGAGCCTGATCTGGCAGGTATGGAACAAACTTCATTGGGATCCGTGAGTAACATTACAGTACAGGAGAGCTGGGTCGGACTGAAATGCCTTCAATTTCAGGGCCAAGAAGTAGGAGATGAATTCTGGCCTAAACTTTCTGTGCTCATGGAACTATCCTATCATCTCCCCTGGCCAGGGTGGTAGCTACTGGCCACACATAACCATCTGACACTTGAAACAGTGAAGAACTGAACTTTTAACTTTAATCTAAGTTTATACAACCATATAGAGTAGTGGCTAGTGTACTAGACAGTAAAGAAATGGAGCTGTTTCAGATGACCCTATTTTACAGGAGTGTAGTGGACAGAGCTTTGGGTCCAAAAACACTCCTTCCCTGACTGAGTTTCAGGCAAGTCACTTACCTAGACTGATTGTAGGGGTTTTTAAGTGCAAAATGGCAATTAGAACAACCCATATAAGTGACAGCTGAAGTCTCACAGCCTAGTTAGCTCATCTGTTGGTTCCAATGAGGAAAGTGAGGTGCACAGAGGGAAAGGGTGGAGATTGTGGCTGTTTCCCAACCAGGCCCCCACATTACTTTCATGCAACTAGGGTTTTATTTAGGATGCTGTGGAGAACTATACACACCTGAAATAGGAAGTGAAATGGTAAATGTTAGGCATGCTGTGGAAGCATGGGAATGCGAGTGCAGGGCCATAGGACAGTGGACGGCCTGGGCAGGCTGGACAGAGAAGGCGGGAGCAGCCCAGCACAGGAACTTCTTAATTATTGGTAGACTAGACTTCGGAGAGCCCAGTGATGTGCAAAGAGAGAGGCTTCCCCATTCTGATAAAGCAGCAGCTGGCCGAGTTGTGGTTAAAGGAAAGGTGAGAATTTAAAAATGCTCCATGAGAACAGTGCCAATGGTCACTGTGAGCCACTTGTTCATATTTCTGTTTTCCCTAGCCATAAAGTTTGACTTACCTCACAAAATATTAATATTTAGAAAATAAGTACACTGGGAAAATATGCATGTTTAAGCTAAAATTATTTCAGTACATACATGTGCAAACATAACCCATGGACAGTAAGGACCTTTTTTTTCCCATAAGTTTGCAGAATGTAATGGTTACATTGGTCCTGTGGAGTTTGTACACGTACGTAACACGTCTTAATTCTTTCCTTTTGCCCCTCTGCTCGCAACTCTTCTTTCCCTTTCATTTGCAAAAGCTGTTTCTGATCAGGGATTTACCTCAGCAGCACCGTGCCTGCCTGGCAGGTGCCAGGATCCTGAGTTCGATCCCCAGTGCCAAAAAAAACAACAAAAACTATTTCTATTTTTTCTACTCTTACAACTCTTTCCTGCTCCCCTCTTGTTCTTCCTATTTGAAAAAGATCTTCCTACTTCCTATTACCTATCTTTTATTTTTTGCACCATATTTATGCTTTGAGTTGCTCATATAACAGAAACAATATAATATTTAAACTCGTGTGTCAGATTTGTTTCACTTAAGATTATGGCTTGGGTTTTATCTATTTACCTAGACATGCCTCAAGTTTATCTTTTTCCTCTACAAAGAAAATTAAGGGCAAAGGAAACCTGAGAACAATAAAGAGAACCATCATTCGTGTCACGTGAACCCTCAGAGCCTCTCTGCATTAGATGCTATAGGTCCAGGCTTCTGAAACTCGGTTCTCAGAATCTGTCCATTTATTCTGTCAGTGTTGTCAGGGATGTTCAAAGTTGGCTTAGACTTCAGACTTCTAGTTAGCGACAATAGCAACCTCAGCTAAATTTCACTACAAATATTTCGTCATACTCCCTTTCACCTTTGTTTCCTCTTTCTTCCAGTTTTTTCATTGTATTATACACAGGAGTTGGTATTACTTATCTGTGTGATAAGAATCAACCACCGGGTTCTCACTTCCTCCTACTCTCCCTTGCTCAGGTAATACTTTGCCGATTGGTAGCTCCAACCACAGGTCAAAAGAAAGAAACAAAGATGAAATATTCATTTGATTTCTGCAACTTGTGCCCATCTCCAGGGCAGCTCACGGGTAGGAAAATGTAGCAAGTTCTAGATAAGATGGGGTGAGAACAGAGGATTTGGGGGCCGAGGTTAGCTTCCGGTTCTTGGTGCCCACAAATCTCTCCCTCCACACGGATGATCAGAATCAGTCGTGCTGCCTTTGTGGCCGACTGGACATGCTGAAAATGCAAATGAGATTGCTTCGACTGCGGAATCCTCAACTTTTCTGAGTTCAGAAAACACTTTGAAAAGCACAGTTACAACAGCTATGTTACCGAAATGGCACTAGTGGCTGCGTCTATTCTTAGACATTCTTTCTTCTGGCCTGTTGCTGCTCCGGAGTCTGGCACAAGTGCTTCGCTAACCACATGGCCCAAAAAGCAGATGGCTTACTTCACTGTCTCTGAGCAGATTCAATGCTTATACCAAGAGCCACCTGCATTGTCACCCTCTGGCCATCTGTCTCCGTGGTCCTTATGGTTAGATTCGATCTGATTCTCTAGGTTCTCCTGAGTCTCGTGGCAGGCCGAGCTAATTCCGATGCAGGTCCTTCTGAGGACCTGCAGGTCCTCTGTGAGGCCATACACTCCCATCCCCCTCAGTGCTGAGGGCTCATTTCCGCCTCACGTCTCATGAGTGGCCCAGGCAGAGAGCTTCAGGACCAGCCCGGTGACTCAGCACCTAGAGAAGGCCAAAGGATTCCTGGTCTATCAAATTGCTGAGGAACCACAGATACTGCTGTGGATTTCGTGTCTCGATGCCCTCATGCCCCAGCTGCTTTACCACTGATGGGTGCACAGGAGAAGATGAGCTGCTGTGGATCGAGGGCAGTGTGGATAAGGCGGAAGAAACTTCCTATCTGACAGCACTATGAATCTTCTCTTCCTGCTTGTGCTGTTCTTCAGATAGAAAGTGTGGCGAGGCGCTGTCCAAGGATGCCTCTTTGTTGGGAGGCTGGCTTTGGCATGTGCCCTCGGAAGTGGGCTGGCTGGCTCTGTACATACAGCCCAGTACAGTCCACTCCTGTGGCATAGGGGTTCTCACAGGACAGTGCAGCCCTCATGAGGTCCCCTTCCCATGGCTTGGGACTCCCCTCCCACCAGCCTCTAGATGGCCTGGAAATTGAGCCACCATCTCTATTTCCCTCAACAGGTTGTCTTTTTTTTTTTTTTTTTTTTTTTTTTT
>PVIR01009180.1:0-54011 GCA_004026965.1 Petromus typicus | reverse complement strand
CTACAAAGTGAGACCCTGTCTCAAAAAAAAAAAAAAAAAAGGTATGGTCTCAAGGTGTACTATTTAATTCATTTAGCTACAAATATCCCAACTTTCTTTTCTTTCTTTTTTTTTTGTATGGTTCATACTGGCCATGAGCTCAGTTTTGAATTTACAGCAATCTGCACTGTGAATGCCGGTGGGTGTGAGTCTCCACCCCCAGCATTGTTGTATGTGGTTACCAGGGATCAAACCCAGGCCCTTGCACTTGTAAGGCAGGAGCTGGAACCACTGAGCTAAATCCCTGGCCCCTCCAAGTTTATTTTTCTTTGTGGCTGGTTCATTCATTGACATTTGGGCTGTTTCCAAACTTAGCAGTTATAAACTATGCTACTATAAACATGAGTGTGCATATATTGTTCTGGTGTGATGCTTTTAATTTTTTTGTTTGTTTGTTTTTTTGAGACAGGGTCTGCTTTTGTAGTTCAGGCTGGCCCTGAGCTCAGCCTTAAACACATAGCAATCCTCCTGCCTCTGCCTCCCACATACTGGAATTACAGGCTCGAGCCACTACGCCCATCACTGTGGTATTTGGTGCTGATTGCTGGTGGGTGTGAGTCTCTACACTCAACATTGCTGTATGTGGTTAGGAAACCTGGGCCTTTGCACTTTCAAGGCAGGCACCAGAACCACTGAGCTAGGCCCAATGCTTTTAATTCTTTAGGAAAGATACCAAGAAGGGGAACAGAAGGGTCATATAGAACCACTTCTAGGTTTAGTGTTTTGAGGAATCTTTTCACTGATTTCCACAGTGGTTGTACCAGTCTACACAATTCCACCATCAAAGGAGAAGGAATTCATTCTCCCACAGCCCTGCTAGCCTTGTTATTGGTTGATTTCTTTTCTTTTCTTTTGAGATGGAGTCTTGCTTTTGTAGTTCAGGCTGGCCTTGAGCTCAGCCTTGAACTCACAGCAATCCTTCTGTCTCTGCCTCCCAAGTGCTGGGATTATGGATGTGAGCCACCACACCTGGCACTGTGGTATGTGGTACTGATTGCTGCTGAGTTTGAGTCTCCATGCCCAGTATTGTATGTGATTACCGGGGGACTGAATCCTGGTCCTTGTGCTTGCAAGACAGGCACTGGAACCACTAAGCTAAATCCCCAGCCCTGATGTAGTACTTTTTCTACCATAGATTCTTCAGGCTCTACCTCTTCCACTTCTTTACAATTTCCATTTTGTTTCCCCCCACCTTTTTTTTTTTGCAGTGTAGTGTTGTTGGAGGCCACTTTTTATTGCAGACCCCAAGAGCTCTTCCTCAGAGTCTTGGATGATCATCCCATTACATGCATAATTAAACACAGTTGCTTGTATTCTTCTACATCAGTGATGGTGAATCTTTCAAAATTTTCAGTGACACAAACAGCCTGCTGCAGGATGCATGCCCTAATTTCACCACCCCTGCTGTCTATATATGCTCACCTCAGAGAGAAAATGCTGAGTAATAGTATATATTCATCTTCAGTTTTACTAGAGAATGTGATATTGCTTTTCAATTTACAGTGTACATTGTTTTAGACAGTATAGAAGAGTTTCCATTGCTCTACTTCTTAATATCTTAAAAACAATTTTATTATAGAAGTTCAAACAGGTACAAGAATTACAGTATAAATCATTGCTCAGTTCCAGCATTTACCAACTTATGGTCAGTCTTCATGTTTCTCTTGGAATATTTTAAAGCCAGTCCCAAACACTATGTTGCTTTACTTATAAACATTTCAGAATATACCCCTAGAAACAAGGAACCTGCCTTTTAAAAATGGATGTAAATTTACAGTACAGTTCAGCCTTTTAGAGGGCTGCTCACTAAAACAGTGAAATTTTTTTTTTTTACACATTCTCCATTGTGAAACTATAACTTAGATAAATATCTAGAACAATTATGTTCAACCTGTGGCCCATAGGCCATATGTAACCATGGGAAACTAGTAATCAGCTCACAATATCTATCTATCTATCTATATATCTATATCTATATAGATATAGATATATAGATATAGATATAGATATTTTGTGAGCTAATTGCATGGGCTGCATGGGTGATAACAAAAGGCTTTATAGGGAAAGGGCCGACCCTGTACCCACCACACGCAATTCTGGACTCAGCCATTGTGTCTCAGATACTACACATGCTGGGTAACTTGGTGAATAAAATAGTTAATTACCGATAAAAGAATTACATGTGTGTACCTCTGAAGACAGGTGTTTATTGTTATTAAAAGACACATAAGTTTTCCTAATTAATTATTAAGTTTGAGCCTGTTACTTCATAAATAATTTAATGTTAATATAAAAACACATTTTATGACTTATTGACATTAACTATATTATATATTTTATTGCAGCCTAAGACAATTTTTCTTTTCTCAGTACAGCCCAGACAAGTTGAGAGGCTGGATAACTAGCTTGGTATGGTGACACATACTTATAATGCTGCTCCTTAGAATGAGATAGGAAGGTCACAAATTTGAGCCCAGACTAGGAAACATAGTGAATCTATCTTGAGACAAAATTTAAAAGGGCTGGAAATATAACTTCGTGTGAAGGCCCTGGGTTCAGTCCCCGATATCACAGGAAAAAAAAATACATAAAGGTTGGATATCCATGATCTAAGTTATTTCCATTTTCTCCAGGGGATTTCTGTTTCACCTTTAAAAACAGAACAATACTGGAGCCGGGGATTTAGCTCAGTTGTTCTGGCACCTGTCTTGCCAGCGCAAGGACCCGGGTTTGATCCTCAGTTAACCAGTACCATACCGGGTGTGGAGACTCACGCCCAGCAGCAGCCAGTACCACATACCACAGTGCTGGGCATGGTGGCTCACGCCTGTAATCCTAGCACTTGGGAGGCAGAGGCAGGAGGATTGCTGTGATGTGAGGTTGAGGCTGAGCTCAGGGCCAGCCTGAACCACAAAGCAAGACCCTGTCTCAAAAACAAACAAACAAACAAACAAAAAAAAAAACAAAGGAAAAAAAACACAGAAATAAATACCACGAACAACGTTTGATGTTGTGAAAAGTAATGTGAAACTTTACTAGGAGACTTAGTAGGCAGCAAATCAGCAGGCTGCATGCGTTCCTCATCCTCTTGCTGTCTTGTAGATAAGCTTGCTTGGCTGAAGAATAGCTAGTTTGTTGTGAAATTAGACTACGACATTAGGAGCTTCCTGGTTAATGAAACTATATTGTCCTAAGAAGAAGTTTCTGGATTTTAGCCACTGACAGAGCTGTTCTCCTGCTGAGCTAACACAGACCTGCTGAGGCAGCTTCTTGCCACACTATAAAATAGGAAAGGAAATGGGTCTCCAGAGTGGTGTGGAGTCTCTCTCCTTATTTGAGGTATTTAGTAATGGGATTTTTTTAGCCTATCTAGCCTGCCATTTTCTCAGAAATGGAAGTCCTCCAAAAGATGTTTTAAGGTCAACAGAATGCGTGCAGTTAGATTGTGCATAGAATAATATCAGCCGAGGCACAGGTACCTGCCAGATTTGTCTTCTTGAAGATTTCACTTTGTTCATGTTAATCTCTGCCCAAAAATCTTCCAGTGGCACTTATGTATTAATTCTTGCATATTAATACCCTTTACTAAATGTTGAAGACCTTTTGCGATCTTGTGCCAATTCAATTTCCCAGCTTCACTTTTAAATAACATTTTCACTCTTCAGTGTCCATTAATTGTACCAGGAAATTTTTCTACTTTGTCTCTTGCCTCTAGTTACCGAGCGAGAAGCATCTTCTAGCATGCAAAAATTTTCCCTCCTTTATGAATTATCCCCTGACCATTCCTGTTTTTTGTAAACTATTTGGTTGTTGAGTAGAAATGATGTTCCTGATAAAATATCCATGTGCTCGCCTAATTTCCTAGTCCGCTACGCAGTTGAGTTGGAGCCGAGGAATATGAAAAAGTGACATGTATCACTTCTGGGCTTATAGTATGTTTATCGATTCACAAACTGAAACATTTGAGTCATTTTCAGTCACTAGGGTTATATATAAGGTCATTACAAAGATTCACATGCAGATGTGTCTGGGTACAAGTTCTTATCTCATTTGGGTAAATACCCATAAATGTGATTATTGAGTCATATGATACATATTTTAAAAGCTGTCAAATTGTTTTCCAAATAATTTTTTTCACTGTTTAAGAATTCCTGTCAGTTCACATCATTATCAGTGGTAATACCAGTGTTTAAAACTTTAGCCATCTGATAGGCATACAGTGTCATTTATTGTAGTTTTAATTTGATTTACCTGATTGTTCCTATAGCATTCCCTTCTACTCTCAGCCCCCCAAGCTGATGTACACCATGTGGGTTAGAGGGTGGACACACACCCACTACGAGACCCCACCGGCGTGACCAAGTGCCTGCTCCAAAAGGGGCATGACGTCTATATAGGTAGTTTTTTTGAAGGCAGGGAGAAGTGTCTTTTTATGTTGCCCTGATCTTAAGGCTGTGATATGGTGAAAGCCAATTATAATAATATTGTGATTCCATATAGATGCTTTAGGAGAGAGTCTTTTCTATTACCTAGTAAAACCATTTAGCACCAAGCAAGCGTTCTTCTTCCCCAAGAACTCAGAGAATGTTCAAATGTCATCCATTCTTTTTCATTAATTCTTTTTCCTTGGTGTGCATGTGTGCATGCGTGTGTGTGTGTGTGTGTGTGTGTGTGTGTGTGTGTGTGTGTGTGTGTCTGTTTGTCTGTATGAATGTGTTTGCAACTATATGTCCCCTAGCTCTGTACTTTGGGAGGGCCTATAGCAGTGAACACACCTAAAGCTCAGCTCCACTTGAGACCCCTTCTATCTCAGGAAGGAAGGAAGAAAGAAAGCAAGCAAGCAAGAATAAAGAAAAGAAAGAGAGAGGGAGAGAGAGAGAGAGAGAGAGAGAGAGCAGGCCAGTTCCAGGTCTGAGGCATGAAAAACTCAGGACTAGTTTGCAACCTCCTATTCCAAAAATAAGAAATTACACATAAATGGATGGGACATATCAAAAGGACATGGACACAGCTTAAATAGGAGTTCAACTATCCCAATTTGGAACATTTTGAATATTAAAATAAACAATGACAGGGCCGGGGATTTAGCTCAGTGGTTCCAGCGCCTGTCTTGCAAGCGCAAGGGCCCAGGTTCGATCCCCAGTAACCACATAACAATACTGGGTGTGGAGACTCACCCCAGCAGCAACCAGTACCACATACCACAGTGCCGGGCGTGGTGGCTCACGCCTGTAATTCCAGCACTCGGAAGTCAGAGGCAGGAGGATTGCTGTGCTGTGAGTTGGAGGCTGAGCTCAGGGTCAGCCTGAACCACAAAGCGAGACCCTGTCTTAAAAAAAAAAAAATGACAAGAGTATGTTATAGCCTGTTGAATAAAATAGTTCATGAATCTACACTGATTAGATAGAAAACTCTTCCGGGGAGTGGGATGCAGTCTAATGTATGTACAAGGAGTGATAGAATTTTTAAACTGCCATTCTTCATAGGGAGCAATATACTCAGTCTCAGTCTTCCTCCGTGCAAAGGAGTTATTAATTTCAAAGGGAAAAGAGTTGTTTTTTCCCCAGGCACTATTCACATCGTTGTGGGATAAACGGACACCGTGTGCTTTCTATGGACAGTGCAATAATGAAAGGTCCGTTCCAGTTCCGGGGTAACCCACCCAGAGGTACACGGCCTCAACCGAATCATGTGGAGAGAAACATCAGAGCAGCCCAGCTGAGGTATAGTATAAAGATAAGCACCTAACCCTTCCAGGGTTGAAGGAAACTGAAGAGACATAGCCGCTAAGTCCCGTGTGTGGCCCGGGCTTGCATCCTTTGCAACTCACATCACAATCCTCCTGCCTTTGCCTCCCGAGTGCTGGGATTACAGGCGTGAGCCACCACACCTGGCACTGTGGTATGTGGTACTGGCTGCTGCTGGGTGTGGGTCTCCACACCCAATATAGGTATGTGGTTAACCGGGGAATCGAACCCGGGTCCTTCCGCTTGCGGGACAGGCGCCGGAACCACTGAGCTAACTCCCCGGCCCATCAAGGACGTTCTTGAAAGCTGGCAAAACTTGATGGTGTGTCTGGCTGAGGAGTAAATGGGTGTTCCCTGTGCTATTCTTGCAATTCTGTAAGTTTGAAACTGTTTCAAAGTCAAATGTTAAAAGAAGCAAATCATAAACAGGGGAAAGCCAGGAAAGTGTGTGATTAATAATCAGACGCAAGAATAGGATGTCACACTCAAATAATTTTTTCTTCATGGCAAAAAAGATGAAAGAAAAGCCTTTAAATTAAAGAAGAAACATAGCGAAGATGGCTATAAAACATCAGTATTTCCTGCACTAGTCGTTAGTGAAAATACTTCACGAAATAAATTTTATTTACGAACAAAAAATGTAATGGAAACAGATCGATCAGACGAAGAGGCAGGCTTACTAAAGTCAGTGGGATTATCGGCCCTTCCTCACAAGCAGCTCTGAAATGAAAAGCAAGAGTAATCAAATGGAGTGCCGGGCGTGGTGGCTCATGCCTGTAATCCCAGCACTCGGGAAGCAGAGGCAGGAGGATTGCTGTGATGTGAGTTTGAGGCTGAGCTCAGGGCCAGCCTGAACCACAAAGCGAGACCCTGTCTCAAAAAAACCAAAAAAAAAGTAACCAAATGGAGTAACATGCGGTTTAAAATCCAATGCAGGGCCGGGGAGTTAGCTCAGTGGTTCCGGCGCCTGTCTTGCAAGCGCAAGGGCCCTGGTTCAATTCCCCGGTAACCACATACAATACTGGGCGTAGAGACTCACCCCAGCAGCAACCAGTACCACATACCACAGTGCTGGGCGTGGTGGCTCACGCCTGTAATCCCAGCACTCAGGAGGCAGAGGCAGGAGGGTTGCTGTGATATGAGTTTGAGGCTGAGCTCGGGGCCAGCCTGAACCACCAAGTGAGACCCTGTCTCAAAAAACCTAAAAAAAACAAACAAACAAACAAAAAAACCCCAGTGCAAGATATGGTGCTGTCGGCCAAAAGTTAAAGGATATTCTCAGAAGGGTTTCAGTAACCTAAATTTAATCATGTAGAATTTTTTAACTTTTTTAGTGAATGGTCCTACTCAGCCTTTTCAAATAAAGGATACACCTTTTAATAGGAGGTCTGTATTTCATTGTAAAGATAGAAGGTACACCATACCGTTTGCTAAGCAAATCTGCAAAGAAGCAGGCTTTCTTTTAGCGTTGCTCGGTTTGCTGCAGGGACCTGGCTCTCAGCGAATTTATTTCACATGGTTAGTCATGTGAAGACATGTCTATCAAACAGCTTATGAACAGGTGACATAAATCAATTTAAGTTGGTACTTCTGTTAAGACAAATATGTGTGAATATATGTAAAGGGTGCATTCCTGCAGCATCAGCTACTTTGGAGGCTGAGGCAAGAGAATAACTTGAGCCCAGGATATTCAAGGCCAGCCCTGGCAAAATAACGACACCCTGTCTGTAATAATAATGATGGCAGTTCTCTTTCCTGTGATCTTGACCGCAACTCTGGGCAGGAGGTAAGCTATGGTCACTAGCCCAGTTTTGCAAATAAGGAAACTATATCTGAGCAAAGTAAACTACTTTTTCAAAGTTGATACAAGTGGCAGAATTTGAACTCAACATGGATGCTATATGTCTAAATTGTCTGCAAGTTTTTCCCGCTGAGTTCTCTCAAAAGAACCACAAAATGAATATTAAGCAGTAACACTAAGCCTAAACTATAGTTCGTATTGTGTGTATAACTCAAGAACTCATTCATCCAATAAAAGCTAGTGAAAGTCCTCCGGGAGTCATTCCTAAAACATTTAACTTTTATTAGCAGTATTACAATGGCCTTAATTTTTTTTTTGTTTTGTTTGTGGTACTGTACGTTGAACCCAGAGCCTTTACACTGAGCAACATTCCCAACTCATGTTTTTGAGATGGTCTTATGAGGTGGCTAAATTTCCCAGATGAGGCTCAAACTCAGCACACTTTTGCTTCAGCCTCCTGCATTGCTGGAATTTCAGGCCTGAGCCATCAGGCCCAGGTAGAATGTTTGTTTAGGTTACAAAAGTGTAAGCTTCACGTACACATTTCTCTGTATTTGTTAACTGGCTGCTGTTCAGTTCAGACTGACATTCAGGATTCGTGGACTCACACCAGGTTAGAGCCCAAGACCGTGACAGCAAGTCTCATCGTCTGTGGTCAACACTCATGAAATAAGTTCCAGACAGCTTCATAAAATATTGTTCAAAAAGCCTTTTCTAGAATGCTTCACTGATGTGGCATCAAACTTGAAAGACAATTCAGTGAATTTGCATCATGGTTAAAAAAAGAATCATCCTCCAAGTCTGACTCTAATAGCTTTCACATGTTTTAAATATGGGTTAAGTAGGCATAATGGGAGTATCACATGGACTATGTCATTGTTTGGTCTTTAAAAGTCAATGAACATTCCAGAAAAATTCATAAGCCTGCTCTTATTTTTGTTTTCTAAAAAAAAAAAAAGAAGAAAGAAAGAAAAGTGTTGAAATAAAGGCAGGACTGGAGGCTAGTGTTTGTTTAAGTTTTTTGTTCTACAAATATTTATTGATGGCATGCCACACAGCTTACATGACTGTATCATTTTCTCATGCTAATAATGAAAATCAGGCAAGTTTCGGTTAACACACAGTGGCAATACAAGGCATGTCATGTCGGAGTATACCTGAAACTCAAGGTATTACTTGTTTTAGAACACTTTGGGATCAACTAAGACTTTTTCAAGTACTCATGTCAAATACCTGTCTGAGGTAATCATATTAGAATCAGAATCACAAGTGTTTAAAATAAGCTTACTCTTCTTAAAGAAAATAAAAAATAAAAACATGGGAAATCTAGGCATAAAGTGGTAGCTGACGACTGAGGATGTAGAATGCCCGGCATGTGTGAGGCCCGGGGCTCTATTCCCAGCACTGCAAAAATACAAAATAAAAAAGTAGTTAGGAAGAGAGGAAGAAAATGATAGAAGCCAGCTATGGTAGTACATGCTTGAAATTCTCATGCCTTAGGAGGCTGAGGCCGGAGGATTGTAAATTCTAGCCCAGTCTGGGCAACTGAGATAGTGAGAGCCTATGTCAAAATTAGAAAGGGCTGGCCGGGGATTTAGCTCAGTGGTTCCAGCGCCTGTCTTGCAAGCGCAAGGACCCGGGTTCGATTCCCTGGTAACCACATACAATACTGGGTGTGGAGACCCAGGCCCAGCAGCAACCAGTACCACATACCACAGTGCTGGGTGTGGTGGCTCACGCCTGTCATCCCAGCACTCGGGAGGCAGAGGCAGGAGGATTGCTGTGATGTGAGTTTGAGGCTGAGCTCAGGGCCAGCCTGAACCACAAAGAGAGATCCTACCTCAAAAAAAAAAGAAAGCTTACTCTATCTCATTAGTCATGTTTTTCCCTTTAAATATATATTTTTTATACTTGTGCTGATTTAATAAAAACTTTTTTCATTTGAGAAAAAATGATTTTTTCAGCGGTAGGGACTTGCACATGCTAGGCAAGTACTCTACCACTGACTGAGCTACATGCACAGCGGGGAGGGGACTTCTAATGAGAAGGGAGCTATGGCTATTTTTCTTTTTCTGGTTATATATTTCTAAAATGAAAGAAATTTTAAAATGTAAGATTTATAATAAAATATGCAGAAAGGAGTGGTCAGTGCTCACTGTTATCAGGTTGCCAATTGTTACCAGTTGTTGTCAGAGCCCAAGGCTCCCAGGAATCCAGCAGCTTGAGGTTTCTGTCCAGTCCCCTCCTTTTTAAAAAATAAACTGTGTTTATTGGTACATTTAGGAATTGGTGCATTATGATCACATTCCTCACTGAGAATTTGGATCTGTACATGACACACTTGATCCTCATTTTTCCCAGTCCCCACCTTCCCTACAATCCCCCACCCCCTCTATACATAAGCTTTGTTTTCATTTTCCCTTTTGACTGTCAAATTTTTCTTTCCCTTCTTTGCTTTCCCCTGCACCCCCCTACAGTTTCCCTTTCCCTTTGAGCATTTTCTTCCTGTTTCAAATACTTAGTAGACATTTTGAACCTCATTTACACCTTCAGTTTCTCATACTAGCGAGAAGATACGGTATTTACACATCTGTGTCTTATTTATTTCACTTATGAGTATGACCTCAAGGTGCATCCATTTAGCTATAAATATCTCTAATTTATCTTTCTTTATGGCTGAGTAATACTCCATTAAAAAAAAAAAAATCCCACATCTTCTTTATCCAGTCTCCAGTTGATGGTCATTTGGGCTGTTTCTAAGATTTAGCTACTACAGACTGTGCTGATATAAACAGGGGTATGTGTATGTCACATTGTATGATGGTGTGTGTGTGTGTGTGTGTGTGTGTGTGTGTGTGTGTGTGTGTATACCCAGTAGGAAAATAGCAGGGTCAAATGGGACCTCTAAACCTATTTTTCGGAGGAATCGCTACACTGATTTCCACAGTGGTTGCACCACTTAGCAGTCCCATGAACAGTAGAGGAAGGGTCCTGTTCTCTCTACAACCCTGCCAGAATTTGTTATTGGTTGATTTTGCATCATACTAAATGGTAAAAACGAAAACTTTTCACATTAAAATCAAGGACAAGACAAAAATTCCCACTGTCAGCACTCCTGTTCAATATAGTTCTGGAAACATTAGCCACAGCAATCAGACAAGAAAAAGAAATAGTGAATAAAGATAGAAAAAGAAGAAGTTACACTGTCACTATTTGTTGATGACATGATACTCTAGATAGAAGATCCAAAAAACTCAACCAAAAGACTTAATTTCCAGATTCAGTACTATAGCTAGGGGCAAGGTCAACACTCAGAAATCAGTAGCCTTCCTATACACACAATAGACTCACTGAGAGAGAAATAGGGGAAATAATTTCTTTCACAATAGCATCCAAAAAATGAAATATCTAGGAATCAGTCTAACAAAGGAAGTGAAAGACTTTTTCCCTGAAAACAACACTCTGAGAAAGGAGATCAAAAAGGATATCAGAAAATGGGAAGACATCCCTTGTTCCTGGGTAGGAAGAACCAGTTTTGTCAAAATGGCCACCCTACCAAAACTGCTACATGGATTCAGTACAACCGCCCCTTTTGTTTTTATCGTTGTGTCTTAAAATGATGACAAGTCCTCTTTGTATTGCTGTTGGACGTTTGGGGAGAATAGACAGAAATGTGCATGTGGAAGCTGCCATCTTGTATCAGCAAAGTGCGACAATCCTTGGGAAAGTTGTAATACCATCCACTGCGTGGTGCTGGAGGCTGCTGTTTTAATCAGTGTTCTTGTTTTCCTCTTACATCTGACTAATTGGTTTCTCTTTTTCTTCTCCCTCTGTCTAAGCAGAGACAATTCCTGAGTTTCTGTTCTCTGGCCTCTACTGTTTCAGCTCATTGGTGATTTTTTTTTTTTGAGACAGGGTCTCACTCAGCTGCCCATTTTGGGCTGTCCCTTGCAGTCCTCCTACCTGAGCCTCCCAGAGTGCTGGGATTAGAAACATCCACCACCATGCCCAGACCTCTTTGCTGAGTTCCTTCATTTCTTCCTTCCTTCCTTTTTTTCTTCCCTTTTTAGGAGTTGGCCTTTACTATTCCGTACGCCTTGAGCTTTTGGATGCTAGGTGAGATGGCTTAGTCTCCTTCCTCCCTTACATTCAGTCATTGCTCTAATTGAGTAGTTTCTTCCTTAGAAATGACTTTCCTTTGCATCCTTTCCTCATCATACTCCGTGGTAAGGACAGGACAAGGATGCTCACTGTGAGCACGTCTGTCCAATGGGTGCATGTATGTCACATTGCTTGATGCATTTTGTGTTTGTGTGAGTATACTCATATTCCCCACTCACCCGTATCATGATTTCCCATTTCCTGTCTTGTCTCATTCAGATCTATTTCACAAGCTATTCAACATTTCTTTCTAAAGGGTAGTTCTTAAAAATTACTACATAAACTAAATCTTTAGCCTTATGAACTAACACTCACTTATAGGTTCACATTCTAGACAAGTTAGACTACACAAAACATTCAAAATTTATAATTTACCATTTGATATTTGACTGTTTGTGGTTCTCTAAAGACCAAAGACATTTGCTAATATATCATTTCCCTGAGCCCCAAATTCAAACCACAGATGCTATAAGGTTTAGTGACAGGAAAAGTCACATAATCCTGTGTGTGACTTGTCAGCTGCCCGATACCCAGGCCTTGGTCTGGTTTTGTGCTTTCTACTTATGACACTTTCAACAACTTTTATTGTGGTTCTGAAAGGACCATACACATTTTTCAATCTCACAATAATGTCTTTTAGAGAAAAAAAGTGAATTTATAAATAGGATTTATGAGTTGTTGTTTTATAGATCTCTTATGCCAGGGACTACTACGTTTGCTAATCCTTAAAAATGCCCAGTGATATCTGGTTTCCTGAGCTTTGCTTACATTCTTCCCAAGCCAGTGTATTAATTATATTTTGCTATATGGTAACCACCTCCAAAGCCCAGTGGTTCAATCATTTATTTTTCACAAAGATATAGGCGATTTGGGCAGGATTCTAAGAAGATAGCTTGTCTCCGCCCCGTGTTGCATGGGCTGGCGGGGGGGTGCTAAAGATGGAGGGCCTGCTTCCAAGATGGCTGACTGAGACTGGTTGTCAGTGCCTGCTGTCAGCAGGGGATGTAGATGATGGTCTGGGGATGGGAGTCGGGCTTGAATTTCCTTCGCGTAGGCTTCTCCAAGTGACTGCCTGGGCTTTCCATTATATAGAAGTTGGGTTTCAAGAGAGAGGAAGTAGAAGCTGCCAGGATTTTTGAAATCCCTGTACTTCGCATTCCCAGAATGTCAGTTCCTTTGCATTCTGTTGGTCAAGATAGGTAGATTCAAGGGGAGGACACACAAGTCCCATCTCTTGATAGGGGGAGTGGCACACATGTGACAAAAAGGTGAAATTACTTGGATTTTATTTGGGAAGATAACTAGCACCATCTACCTTGTGACCACAGAAATGAATGCTCCTCCTATCAGATAAAAATTGTTTTTTCCTCCTCAGAAAGACCAAAATATGTCATCCTATTTTCCATCAGTCCAGGAAAGCAGTAAGTGGAGAGCACTCTGAGGGCTGCCTCTGGCCCGTGACCTATTTTTATAGACCTCTGAAATAAGAATGGCTTTTATATTTTTAAAGGGTTGTAAAAAACAAAAACAAAGAAGAATACACTCTGGGGATCACATACATGACCTACAAAAACTAAAATTATTTGCTATCTGGCCCTGTAAAGAAAAAGTTTGCCAAGCTGTAGTCTAGGACACTGTCATCTAACTGGCCACAGTGGCACATGCCTGTAATTCCAACTACTCAGGACACCGAGGCAGTGGGATCACAAGTTTGAAACCAGCTGGAGCAACTTAGCCTAGACTTTGGCCTGATAAAAATAAGAAATAAAAAGACATGGAGATGTAGCTTAGCACTTCTTAAATTTAGTCCTTAGTAATGACAAAAAATAAAAAGAAGTAAGTTAGGGGCTTCAGATTTAGCTCAGTGGTTCTGGCACCCTCCTTGCAAATGCAAGGGCCAGGTTTGATCCCTGGTAACTACATACAACAATGCTGGGCGTGGAGACTGATGCCCACCAGCAATCAGAACCACATACCACAGTGCCAGGCGTGGTGGCTCACGCCTGTTAAATCAGCACTTGGGAGGCAGAGGCAGGATTGCTGTGAGTTCAAGGCCGAGCTCAGGGCCAGCCTGAACTACAAAAGTGAGACCCTGTCTTTAATTTAAAAAAAAAAAAAAGTTAGGATTGTATAAGTTAGACCCCAGTATAAAAGTAGCTCTTTGTTCAGGCTGGCTCTGAGCTCAGCTTTGAACTCACATCACAGCAGTCCTCCTGCCTCTGCCTCCCAAGTGCTGGGATTGCAGGCGTGAGCCACCATGCCCGGCAGAAGTAGCTCTTTGGATATAGTTTTTTGTTGTCATTTTGGAGTGTGTTTGTTGTTGTTGTTATGAGTAGTGTGTGGGGGAGGTTGAACCAGTATCCTAACACTGAGCTACATTCCTACCCTTTGAAAATTTTTTTATTTTAATTTTGAGATAAGTTCTCACTAGTTGCCCAGGCTGGGCTTGAGTTTGTGAGGCCTGCTGAGCCTCCTGAGTGCTGGGGTGACAGGTAAGTACCATCACTCCCCACAGGTAGTTTCTTGGCTGTGGGTTCTCAGACCTGTGTTCTGAGACATCAGAGCAGAAGGGTCCCATTGGATCAGATCGTTTAATCAGAGGGCCAATGCACTGGGCAGACAAAGCATGGGATCTCATATATCTACCATTTAACACTAAGGAAGGCGTAGAAAACCTGTAATATCCTGATTTTTGTCTGTTACATAATTTGCTCTTTGATGAAAATGTTCAAACATGCATTAAATTTTTGTCGAAAAAAAAGGAACTGGGCTGGGGATTTAGCACAGTGGTTCTGGTGTCTGCCTTGCAAGCACAAGAAGGTCCTGAGTTCCAGCTCCAGGAACCACATACTGCAATGCCGAGCATGATGACTCATGCCCATCAGCGATCTGTACCACATACCACAGTGTTGGGGGTGGTTCAGTCCCCAGCTCCATACTCTAACAAACACACATGACTATCACATGCACAATTCAGTTTTTTGCCCCATTATAATAAACATTGCTTTTCCATCATTTTCTAATAATACCTTTTCATTTGTATCTGTTACTATGAGTGGCCTTCAGTGGCCATAGTTTTACTTGTATTGTGTTCATGAGTATTTTTTTTCTCTGAGACAGCAGAACCTTTTTTATGGGGGTAGAATTGAACATAGGACCTTCACACTCATCTACATCCCTAGTACCCTACACATACCTCTTAACTTCTTTTTGGGATCAGCTGTCACTTAATCATTAAGTTGCTCACACTGAGCTCAGAATGGTTCTCCTGCTAACTCAGCCTCCCCCAGTGCTGAGATTTCAAGCAGGTTCCACAATTCTCAGATTTACTTTTTATTTTGAGACAGTCTTGCTGAATTTCCCAGGCTCGCCTCGAACTTCTGATCCTCTTGCCTCAGCCTCCGAGGAGGGATTTTAAGCATGTGCCAAAGCACCTGACAGCTTCCTGGATCATTCTTCCCTTTTCTCCCTGAATCAGGGATCAGCCAGAATCACCATCAGACTAAGCCTCCACAGTCCCCTCGCAGCAATCGTAGCTTTTGCTAGCGTGTACCTCTAAACTCTTCCAGTCTGTACAGATAAGCTCAGTAGTAGAGCGCCTGCCTAGCATACAGAAAACTCTGGGTTCAATCCCCAGCACCATAAAAAACAAAACAAAACAAACAAACAAACAAAAAACACCCCCAAAGCTACTTCTGTATCTTTAGTATTCCAAATAGTACCCTGCCTGGTTATCAGGTACTGTCTAAGCCATGTAGGCTGCCACGACAAAGAAATGTGGGCTGGATGGTTTAAGCAACAGATAGCTCCAGAGATGGGAAGACCAAGATGAAGGCGCTAGACGATTTGGTTCCTGGTGCAGGCCTTCCTCCTGGCTTCAGATAACCATCTCACTGTGTGCTTGCAGGACAGACAGAAAGGAAGCTTTGTTGTCTTTTCTTTGTCATTTAAGGGCAGTCACCCCATTAGGCAGGGCGCCACGCTCATGACCACATCTAAACCCAGTTGCTTCCCTAGGCCCTTTTCCAACTACCATCACACTGGAGATTAGGGTTTTATAATGGATTTAGGGAGACCTAAATGTTTAGTCCTAACAGGTTTTATCAACAGACTCCACCCAGGGAGAATCGATTTACAAGTTTACTCATGCGATTGTGGGCAGGGTTCAGATCCCTATGGGTTGTTGGATTGAAAGCCAGTACCCTGTTAAGCTTTTAGATGGAGACCTTCGCCATTCCTCACCACGTGGGTCTCTCCACATTGTGGCAGCTGGCTTCCATCAAAGGCAGTGAGCGAGAGCAAGAAAGGGTGTGTAAAACATGAGCCAGTCTTCTTTTTTTTTTTGTCCATGTTGTATTAATTAAAAGTAAGTCAGCAGGTCCAGCTCATAGTCCAGGGAAGTGGACCACACACGGGTTTGAACACCAGCAAGTAGTTTGGGACCAGTGTTGAAGCCCAGGGTCTTCTGTCAACTTCCTGGTGCTGCACTTTACCTAACTAAGGCCATGTTTTCCTGGTAGCATCTTGGAATTCACCTTTGTTCTTAAGCCACTTCTAATTTTAAAAGTTTTGTCCTCTAAAGAAGCTGGGCATGAGAACATTTTTTTCAAACCTTCCAAGGCCTGGCTTCTTTGATTCTCTAATCCAAGTCCTGTTTTTTCTAATTATGATGGAGAAAATAGAACAGTTTCTTTTTAAGGTCACTTCACTTCTCTGGTAGTGTATCATATGCATGCAAAAGAAACTATTTAGGCTGGGGTTGGAGCTCAGTGCTAGAGCACTGGCCTGCCATGTGTGAGGTCCTAGGTTCAAGCTCTAGCACTGCAAAATAAATAACTAAATACCATTCAGTCATTTCAACATTTTTTCCAGAAATCTTTCCAGCCAGCTCAACATGCTCCTTAGGTCCCTTTTTCTGTCTTTCATGTAACTTCAGGCTTACTTGGCTAATTGTCCTTCCAATTTTTTTTTTTTTTTTTTTTTTTTTTTTTTTTTTTTTTTTTTTTTTTTTTTTTTTTTTTTTTTTTTTTTTTTTTTTTTTTTTTTTTTTTTTTTTTGAGACAGGGTCTTGCTTTTGTGGTTCAGGCTGGCCCTGAGCTCAGCCTCAAACTCACATCACAGCAATCCTCCTGCTTCTGCCTCCCGAGGGCTGGGATTACAAGCACGAGTCTCCACGCCCAGTATTGTATCTGGTTACCGGGGTTTGAACCCAGGCCCTTGCGCTTGCAAGACAGGCGCTGGAACCACTGAGCTAAATCCCCGGCCCTGTCCTTCCAATTCTTAAAGTGAGTCCAGCCTACAGTAACAATATTCTCACTGTCCTTTAAGAGTGTTCTTCACTGACAGGTTCTTCTAACTTTCACTTCCACCTGATCCCAGAGCTACTGAGGAGTCTTGGATTTGTACTACACATACCAGAACCCCATTTCCAGCCAAGCAGTTATGTTTCAGTAATATATTATCTTATAACAAGCCTTCCTAAATCCCAGCAACTTAAAGCAACAGCATTAATTTTTTTTTTTTTTTTTAGGTTTTTTGAGACAGAGTCTCGCTTTGTGGTTCAGGCTGGCCCTGAGCTCAGCCTCCAACTCACGTCACAATCCTCCTGCCTCTGCCTCCCAAGTGCTGGGATTACAGGTGTGAGCCACCACGCCCGGCACTGTGGTATGTGGTACTGGTTGCTGCTGGGTGTGAGTCTCCACACCCAGTATTGTTATGCGGTTACCGGGGAATCGAACCCGGGCCCTTGCGCTTGCAAGACAGGCGCCGGAACCACTGAGCTAACTCCCCGGCCCCAGCATTCATTTTTTTGCTACCAGTTTTGCAACACGGGCAGTTTCCTGAAGGAAAATCATCCCTATTTCACATGGCATTGTCTGGGCAGCTCAACTTGTGCTTAAGCATCTACTTCCTAGGTAGTTCCCTCACAAGCCTGGTGCATTAGCTGGCTTTCCATCACAGACACAAACTGCCGGAAACGAACGGCTGAAAGGAAGTACGGTCTCCTCTGGCCCACGGTGTCAGAGGTTTCAGGCCAAAGCCGGCTGGCTCCCTTACTCAGGCTTGTGTGGTGGCAGAAGGGCGTGGCAGAGCAAAGCTGCTCATCCAAGGGCAAGCAGGAAATGGCAGAAGAGGCGGGCCTTCACAGGAAGGCCTCTAGTGAACTAGTTTGTCCAACTGGCCCAGATCATCCGAGTGGCCCATTCAGCTATCAACTCACTGGTCCATTGATGAAGGCAGTACTCTGATGATCCAGTCATTTCTCTAGGCCCCACTTTGAACCCTGGTATGTTGGGGATCCCTTCCTCGATACCTGAGTCTTTTTTTTTTTTTTTAAGGTTTTTTTTTTGAGACAGGGTCTCGCTTTGTGGTTCAGGCTGGCCCTGAGCTCAGCCTCAAACTCACATCACAGTCCTCCTGCCTCTGCCTCCCGAGTGCTGGGATTACAGGCGTGAGCCACCATGCCCGGCACTGTGGTATGTGGTACTGGTTGCTGCTGGGCGTGAGTCTCCACACCCAGTATTGTTATGTGGTTACCGGGGAATCGAACCGGGCCCTTGCGCTTGCAAGACAGGCGCTGGAACCACTGAGCTAACTCTGAGCTAACTCCCCGGCCCCTTTTTTTTTTATTTTTTGAGATAGGGTCTCGCTTTGTGGTTTGGGCTGGCCCTGAGCTCAGCCTCCAACTCACATCACAGCAATCCTCCTGCCTCTGCCTCCCGAGTGCTGGGATGACAGGCGTGAGCCACCACGCCCGGCACTGTGGTATGTGGTACTGGTTGCTGCTGGTGTGAGTCTCCACACCCAGTATGGTATGTGGTAACCGGGGAATCGAACCCAGGCCCTTGCGCTTGGAAGACAGGCACTGGAACCACTGAGCTAACTCCCCAGCCCTCGATACCTGAGTCTTTTGGGGAGACTTTTTCTTGTTTTATTTTGTTTTTTTCTTGAGGCAGTGTCTTGCTATATAGTTCAAACTGACCTTGAGCTGTGTATCCTAGGCTGGCCTTGAACTCACAGTGACACTCTGCCACAGACTTCTGAGTGCTGGGATTACAGACATGCTCCACCAGGCATAACTAAAGTTCACATGTAACTGACGCGCTGGACACACTGGTACTGGCTCTGTCTGTTCAGAGCTCAGCCCAGGCTGTAAGCTGACGACCTACGTCCTCTACCATGTTTACCTCTGTGTGTGGAGGGCTCCCTTAAATGACTGAAGGGGACCAAGCACATCTCAAAATAAGGAGGAAAATCAGGGGGAGGGTCTGCAACTGTGTGTACATACTTGATGCTGAACTATACTTAAAATGGTTAAGATGGTAAATTTTACATTGTATCTTTTTCTACTATTAGGAAGAATGCATAGATAAGAACAAAAGGTGGTGACAACTGATGGGAAGACAGCAATGAGATGAGGGAGAGAGTTGTTAAGGAAGACAAGGGCCAATGAACAGGGCCTCTGGCCCCGAGAACTCCTTCGGTGTGGTGGAAGATTTTAACAATCACGATACTTGTGGTAGATGCTGCAAGTTTCTGCTGCAAGGCAACCTAAGTACAGAGCTTGAGCCATGCAAATAGCCTCAAAATAGCCTTTTAATGTCTGCAGTTTCCAGAGACAAACATTTAAGACATAATTATGGGTTTGGATTTCTTAACGCAAGCCTCAAAAGGAACGGTGCCAGAGAAACAGTGATGAGCAATAAAACCTACAGGTGCATACGCTATTTCCCACTGAATCTGGCATGTAACCTTGTAGGCCAGACAGAAATATGGTAGGGCAGCGGGCAGGGAGAGGGCAGATGTTTCTTGGTCATTAGCCCAACTTTTCCAGGATGTAAAATCTCTTTGTTGTCTTATAATTCTTACTATGCCTGGAAACTCTCGCTACTGAGGAGATCTCACTTTTGAAATTTTCTTTCTTTGAAGTAGTAAACAGGTCATCATGATTATTTATAGCCTGAGTGAATGTCCATTCCACATGTGTGTGCACACACACATACACCCCTCATACACACTCAAGTCACAAGGTTTTATAAATAATGAAGGTCTGTTTACAGATTTTTCTTAGGTTTTGTTGGTTATACATTAAACTTTTCTTCCAAATAAGTCTAAACCATTCTCTGCAGAGATGACAGGAAGCAAATCCCTTTCATCCCAGAATATTCTCCCAGCCTCATACACAAGCCGAGAACACCCTGCACCCAGCACAGCGGTTAGGAGACGCTGTTGGTCTCTCAGCTTTATTGTCTCATGCTTCGACAGATTGATGTTTCTCTTTTATTTTTTGAAATCTCATCAATTGTCCCATTTTGTTCAAGGTCTTCTTTTAGGTGCTGCTTCCCGCAAAATAATAAAAACCACTGCGCTGACCCTCTCTTCTGAGGTTCTGTGGTTCGCCATTCGAACCTCCATTCATTCCTTCTTTTCTTCCGGACCTTGAATAAATCAAAAAAATGTGATTCAAACCCAAGACAAAAGTAACTGCTAAGACTTAATGTGGTCGTTCATTCCACGTAACTGAGTACCTACTATGTATTAGGCCTGGTTTGGATGTTGAGAACCTATAAAACAAACCAGACAAAGCTCTTGTCATGGAACTTATTTTTATTTCTTATCCTGGAAGTTTCTGACTTTTAACAATGGACAAAGTCCCGGTTTGGCCTAATGACAAAAAAAAAAACAAAACAAAAAAAAAGTCATGTTCTATATTTGGAATTAAGCCACCTTTCCCTGGATGGGGTCGGAAAGTTCTCCCAGCATCCTGAGATCACACAACATATTCTACCCCCTCTTCAGTGGGGTCTGTCTGGAACCATCAGACTAGATTAACTGTCATTTTTCTTGGCCCCTTGCCAGCCCCCAGCCAAACAATGCCTTTCTGTGGTGCGTATTCAGTATCAGGCTGAGGGGCCAAGGGGAGCAAAGTCTGGGGATTACTGGCCAGCCCAGGGGTCCAAGACCACCACTCAGCTATTGCTCAGGAAGACATTGCCCCCTCGTGGTGTCTCATATAACAAAAGCTAACAGTGCGAAGCCCCGCAGTGAACACGATCCATACGTCCGAGCCCAGTTTTCCCCCTAAATTGTAGCCTTGCCCCTCACATCTTCAGCTGTAGTTTCATCAGATTCTTGGTTTCTTTCCCTTCAGGTTATACTCTTGTTCCCAAGGAGAGCACTGACATTATTATGACAGCAGTTAAAGGGCAGAAACATTTTTTTTCCTCATATGAACTTTTTCTAAATCTCCATATCCCCAAGAAAAACTAAGTGTGTATGGGCAAGCATCACTACTAGTCTTCCTTTCACAGCATTTTTAAACCTGAAACTGTATGTGTGTGTGTGTGTGTGTGTGTGTGTGTGTGATGTGTGTGTGCATGTTTTACTTTCTATAATTTGAACCAGGATTCTGCGATTATGTTGCTGTGGAGTTGTTTTGGGTATCTTGTCTCCACAACACCACTCTAACCTCCCTCAAGGCTGGGGCCTTATCTTCAGTGCCTACCTCCGCCACTTCCACCGCCAGCAGCTCTTAAACCAGAGTAGGGTAAAGAATTTCTAGTGGGGGTAAAATTGATAATACAGTTAAGCAATAATTAGAAATTGTGATTAAAGCTGTGCAGAAATTGTGATTAAACCTCATGCTATGAGAGAATTCCTCAAGAGTGAGGAGACGGAACCTACTGAGACAGTTTAATATTTTTAACTTTGCAGCAGTGAAGTTTAAAAGCATAATTGATCTACTATTGGAAAAGCTCTGGAGGGCCCAGAGAAAATGGAAACTTAATAATAATGTTAGCTACCATGTACTGTAAACTGAAACTACGCAAGAACAAGTGCTATGTGTTAGGGCTCTATCAATCTGTAATCTCTAAAACCCCCGGAGATAAATACAATTGTCCTGTTTCACAGCCCAGGAACAAGCTCTGTGGCTCTTCTAGGGGTCGTGGGCGACCAGATCAGATGTTGGGTGTTTGGTGCTTTGACCTTGGGAGATCAGCGTCTAGTCCTTTCAGTTCTGCTGGCAGTGAGGCACACTGACTTAGACAGTCCATTTAAATAGCCGTGGGATTAAAGACAAACAGGGCGGGGTCTTGTGTTCCAGGAAGGAGCTCCCCAAGGGTGAGATGGCCAGGTAAACAATGGGTTCCAGAACAGTCTGGGGACTGTGAGCAGTCTGATCGGGCCTCGAGAAGCCTCTGCGAGAACAGCTCAACCACGAGGCTGGAGAGGTTTCGCAGGCCCTAGGGTCGTTTGGGGTGAGGTGCAAACTCTGTCCTGACAGAGCCCACCGGTTGTGGGCTGTCCCCAGTGTCACTGGATTCTCTCGTCCTGTCGTTTCAAGCTGCAGACTAGGAAGGGAAGAAGAAGTCTCAACGGCAGACAGGAAGGGCAGGCTTAGGGGTCCGGGTGCAAATCCTTGGTGAAAAGCAGCCAAACAAAAGTCACACACGCCGGTAGCGGGATCCGTCACCGGCCGGCCCGGTTCCCGCCCCCCCTCCAGGCTCGCGCGAGTTGACCAGCTCTGGGGCACCAGGGTCAGGGTGCGCATTCCCTCCGCACTCCGAGCCTGGCTCAGGACCCTCGGCCTCCTTGGGGCTGGTGTCTGAGCTTCCTCCCGGCCGCCCGCCCTTCCCCAGCGCTCACCATCCGGCCCCTCCTCCCGTGGGGGGCTTCGCCGTCCCGTCCGGTCCCTCTGGGTTGCAGCCCACTTCCAGGGAGGGCGGAGGAAAGTGGAGAAGGAGGGGACGGGCGAGGGGAGGGAGGAAGCGGAGAGGGAGCTGCTCCGATCCCGTCCTAGCCAGAGCCTGCCAGAAGCGCGCTCGGCGGCAGTCCGGGTCCCTGCGTCCCAGCCGCGGCCCGCGCCCGCTGCCCCGCTGCCCCGCTCTTCCTCCTCCTCCTCTCCTCCTCCCGGACCACCCCGGTCCCTTCCTTCTGCAGCTGCTAGGCGTGGGCAGCAGCAGCCCCCAGCCCCAACTCAGCTCCATCCCCAACTCCTGGACGCGCGCCTCGCCCCATCCTTTCTTCTCCCTTCCTTCCTTCCCTCACTCCCTCCCTCCCTCGCGCGCCGCCCTCCAGGTCTCCCTCCCGGTCGGTTCGCCTCGTCCCGGCTCTCGCGCGCACTTCCTGAGTCGCGGGCCGCCGCCTCGCCGCACCCGCCGCCCGCCCGGGAAGGCAGCAGTGGGCGAGCGCGCCCTGCCCAGCCCGCGCCCCAGCCCTCCCGGCGAGCAAGGACCGGGAAGATGAACAACGGCGGCAAAGCCGAGAAGGAGAACACCCCCAGCGAGGCCAACCTGCAGGAGGAAGAGGTAGGTGCGCGGCTCGGGACGGCGGGGGCCCGGCGCGGAGCCGCGGAGCGTGTGTTTGTGTCCGCGCGTCTGCGTGCCTGGAATTGCGTAACTCCGAGGACTTTTGGAGACTTTCGTAAGTATAATGCTCAGCTTTGTTTGCCCGGGACTTTAAAAAGCGGAATCGAGAGCTGACTCCTGGGTGACCTCGGATGATAGGACCGGGAGGGTCAGGGCTTAGTTCTGAGCCTGGAGCTGGAAATAAGGGGGTCGCTGAGGGCGCTTCAGGAGGGAAACTGGCGGAAAAGTTCTCCTGAAGAGACCCCTCGGTCCCTGCCTCCTCCCTGCCTTTCAAGGTTAAAAGTTCTCGGTGAAATATCTTTCTAGCCGAGACATTTCGGATTAATAGATAACTCATAAGCCACATTCTTCTTCAATGAGTCAAGGACCCCCAAACCTGGGCGTTTAGCTTTGTAAATTTAAGGACGCTGCGGAATGGGGGAAACAAACAAACAAAAAAAGGGGTTAAAAACTTAACAATTAACCAAATGCTCAACGAGGATGTTTCAGTAGACTTTTGACTTCCCAGCCTTTATTTTATGTGTTCTGTCCAAAATAATGATTAAAAAAAAAAGTTGTAGCTGTGGAATTTTTTCCTAAGGTCGAAACAATTCAGTAAACCTGTGGAGGTGGGTGCGAGGCGGCGGGGCGGGGTGGGGGGGGGCAGGAACAGACAATTTAGGATTTTGTAGTCGAGATATTTGTACAAGCCTATCACATGGCTGTTCCGGCCAGGTACTTTCTCTGTAGTCCAGGAAGCAGTATTTTTCCCTACTTTTTGAGATCCCGTATAGTGGAGGTGTAAACCTTTTACGAGGAATTTTAAAGTGTGCGCGGATGGAGCAAGTGTGCGCCTCAACGTAATGCATATGAAGTTCTTTCAGTGGCTATGTCCTGTGAAAGAGGGTGAACGCACCAAGTAAATGGTTCTGGGGTTCCGGTTTAGGGTGATGGGATTGGTGTAGAGACGCTGCTGTGTACAAATTTAAGTTCTGAGGGTGAATCCCAGTGTTTTGGAGAGATTTACGAATACGCACATGATTTTTACCACGTTGCCCAAATGTGAAATGGGAACTATTTGAACTGGGGAGATAAGGGAGACACCTTTAAAGACACACGAAAGACTATGCAAAATGCAAAATTTTGTTCTCTAGCACAGTGGGTGGATAGCACAACCTAGGTGAATTGGAATAAGCCGATAATTATCGTCTTACCTGAGTAAATTGCCAATTAGATATTGTCTTGAAAAATGTTATTGATAGGCTTGTTATTTTAAAACTTAAAGTGTGGGAATGCCACTGACATTGCTTTTTTGAAAGAGATGGAAACTTCAATTGCAGGTTCCACTTTTTTCTTGGAAACTGACTGCTGTTTTGCAGTTTATATTCCTCATCACTTACATTTTTTAAAATGAGTTTGCTTTTCTCAAAAGTACTATATGTTTAATTAACTCGTAGAGATAATCCTTGTTTCAGAAACCTGTTTTAGCTAGAGTGGTAATCTTTACTTTCAGAGGTAAAGGAACGCCTTGTGTGAAATCATCTTTTGTGTCACCCGGTGCAGAAAACTGGCAGGTGGTCCTAACCACCACCAAAGTTACCTGTTGTGTGTGTGTGTGTGTGTGTTTTTTTAATGTTTTATATGTGTAAAAGAATGGGTAGGTTTGTGTGTCCTCTAAACCGCGCTCATTTAATTTAAAGTTACATAGAGGAAAGTCAGCGTTTCTCGGCTAAACTGCTTTTGGGGCTGAGGTCTTGCCTTCTTCCATTTATGTGAACTTCTGTTTAATGCACGCAGTGAGTAAGGGCTGTGAGGGGCATTGCAAGTACAGTCACTGTCTCACTTGTCCTGCAGGTTGAAAAAGGCCCTTTCTATGTAGGAGTGGGTATAGGAGGTGTTCTGGTTTTGTTTATTTACCAAAACACATATTTAAAAGAAAAGACAGAGGAAGGCCAACACTCACACTATGCACAAGATGGAGTGTACAAAGTAGATGGAGTGAGTTTTATAATGTTAGAAGTTTAGGGAGACAAAATTGGCATGAGGGATCCAGGTAATTTTGCACAAGCGTGCAAACCCCCCCCCCCATTTTATGGTGTTTTGAAAAACTTAAATCATATGAGAAACTGAAGATGTAAATGAGCTCTAGAATGTATGATAGTTATTGTGAAATAGAAAATATTCAGAGAGAAAAGAGGGTAGGGGGAAAATAACAAGGGGAAAGAGAAAAATGTAATGGTTAAAAAAAGTGGAAACAAAGCTTATGTGTATAAGGGGCAAGGGGTTGTCGGTTGGGCGGGGGAATGGGAGAATGAAGCCGTTTCATAAACTGGTACAAATTCTCGATGTTGCATGTGATCATGATATGTATATAAAATGAACCAATAAAATCAGTTTAAAAAAAAAAACAGAAAAACTCTTAAATCTTTTTTTTTTCCCTCTAACTGAAAGGCACAAGTGAAATAAATACGGTATTTGATGTGTCTCTTAAAAGTGCTGAGCATTACATAAAACACAACACTGGACCCTTTCCCTGCCCACCCAGGGAAGGCAGCAGCAGCCCCAGCCTGGATCAGCAGTTTGTACTTCAGCAGATTTAAAGGACTCAGAACACACGCACAACATGTGTATCTGCATAATGGCAAGAAAGGAAAAATGTGTTTGGTTGTATTTTTGGTGGCTGTAGAATTGATGTGGAAAAATGAGCCCAACTGTAATTAGGTGAAAATGTTTATTTCATAGGTCACCAGGAGGGTGAATTAGGTTTCCACATTGGAGAATTCGAGATTTTTTTCTTTATGTTTGGGACAAGTTTCTCTTACCATGTAGTGTGTTTTAACTCCATCTGAGAATTTTTAATGGCTTATGTTGCAGTAATGATGCTGAAATGCTTATTTGTCTCCAGTAGTGTAGAATGAATAGTCCAGAGATTCAGGAGCAAATTTGAAGATTTTTAGATTGGAGCTTTTCAGGATTTATGCTAAACACATACTTCTTCTTTGGTATCACTTAAAACGGAGGAGAATAATTTAAGATTTGGCTAGGCACCTGTGTAAAAGAAATAATACACCTGGCTTCTGGTTTCTAGTGTGTCATGCGTGTGTGTTTCTACAAAAGTTGTTTCTGTAAAGAAAAGATAGTTAATCAAAATCATATATGTATACAGGGGTCTCATCACTTCTTCCCTCACTTAAGTTAAAATAATTCCTAGAGTTTGTGTTTAATTCTATGACCAGATTTTACTAAAGTTACCAGATACACAAGTCAAGACCCATAATTATTTGTACTGTCTGATTAGTTATTATTGCTTGTTAGTATGTTCGGGTGTATCAGGACCTTTTTCTGTCTTGTAGACAGAAATTATTTGTTCATCACTGAATTTTCAAAATCAAAATAAGATAAATATGTAGTTTTGGTTTTATTTTTAGTTTTCTTTTACTGATGTCCTTGGGTGCTCTTGAGGCTGATTACAAACCACTTCTACCAAGCATTCTGTTAGGTTGGAGTCGTATTACTTAACGTGTGAGTCAGTTCAGTCAAAGCAGTTTAAGGAGTAATTAAATTGGAAAAGTGAAAATCTTGGCACTGTTGGAATATTGATGGAAAACATGTTGGGCAGATGTTGGGTAGAAATTACAGTTAACTCAGATCTTCAGAGGTTCTTACAAATCTTTACTTCACATTTCCTTCTTTTTTTTAAAGTACTTAGTAATTTTGCCAAAAACTTGGGGTTGCAAAGAAAAAACTTTGTTTATACCTGCCTGAGAAAGGATAATATCTGTGATGTGCAGCCTCAGATTTTCATTGTGGATTCATCTACATGATTCTTTTTCATTTTGGATTCATCTACGTGATTCTTTTTTTTTATACATTATAACCAACTTTGGAATTTCTGAGTCTAGAATTCGGAGATTCTGAAGCAAATCTAGTACCATTAACTTGTATTTGAATCACAGAATAGAATTTGGTGACAGTGAGTTGGATGGATATGCAGTGACCTCACAGTGGAATGGTGTGGTCAGGCCCCTGCCAGCATGGCTTGCGCTTGGGCTATGTTTACAGAGGCAGTTGTACAATTTCCTGATAAACTCATATACACTTATACAGTGGTCTTTGTTTCCAGTGGCATTTATTTCGTTATTTGATTTGGATGAGGTAGAGGTTTTGTTTTAAAGTGCTTTTCTATTTTTATATTATGTTATTAATTTTTGCTTTGAGGATGAAAGTGTTGAGAGTTGGTGATGAGGCAGTAAATCGGGAACTTGTGCTACAGGCAGTGGTGATACAAATTAATGTAGCATTTCTGAAAGATGAATTGTGCATCAAAGTGTATTGCTCCGGCACTTTGGTTTATTACTTTTATTAAGAATTCAAGTAAATAGGGTAAAATAAGGATTTATTTATAGGAATGACTATTACAGGTACTTATGATAGTGAAAATGCACAAAGACTGTGTCTTGACAGGGAAATTGTAAACCAATCATTATATAATTCCAATAAGAAGATATATAAGCAGGCTTCTGCCCTGTCGTAGTGGTCCACGCTGTAATTGTAGCACTTAGAAGATATGTAGGGGGCCGGGGATATAGCTCAGTGGTTTCAGGGCCCCTCTTGCAAGCGCAAGGGCCCGGGTTCGATTCCCCGGTAACCACATACAATACTGGGCGTGGAGACTCACGCCCAGAAGCAATCAGTACCACATACCACAGTGCCGGGCGTGGTGGCTCACGCCTGTAATCCCAGCACTCGGGAGGCAGAGGCAGGAGGATTGCTGTGATGTGCGTTTGAGGCTGAGCTCAGGGCCAGCCTGAACCACAAAGCAAGACCCTGTCTCAAAAAAACAAACAAACAAAGAAGATAGGTAGCCACTAAAGGCTGTGCTCTGAAGGGGAAAAGTGTTTTATATATGTGCGACATCATAGATGTAAATATACAGAAAAGCTATCCATATACACACAAACGCACACACACATATATATGTACATACGTATATGTATATGTACATCATAACTTACTCTCACAGTTCTGGGGACCAGAAATCTAAATCAAGGTGTTTGCAGGGCAGTGCTTTCTGTAAAGTGGTAAGAAAGAATCACTCTTCGGACTTGTCTTTTCTCTCTCTGTTTCTTTTTGGAGGTACTGAGGATTGAACCCTGGGCTTTCTCGCAGAGCTATATCTTACATCCTCAACCCTTTTAATTTTTTTTTTTTTGAGAAAAAGTCTCACAAAATTGTCTCGCTGGGCTCGAACCTGGAACCCTCCTATCTCAGGCTCCCAGAGTGCTGGAATTACAGGAGTGTACCGTGACCAGCTAGGAATCTGTTCAGGCCTCTCAGTTTCTGGTGGCTGTAGATGTTCTTCTGAAGACTATACGGAGGGAATTATTCTCAGATTATCACATAAACTGGAAAGAGCAGATTTTAAGGTTTTATATGATGCCAGTTCTTTAAATATATATGTAAAATAAAAAAATGTGATTGGTGAGTTATAGATTATTATTACTCTCTGGTACATTTGTTTGTGTTTTCTAAAATGGCCGTGTGAACAAACACTGAATACCTTTTTGTTCTGAAGGTTTTGTGAATTTCTTTATGTTACACAGAGGTATCCCAGACCGTCAGTTTGGTCACCTTTGGTTGATCTCACAAGCTTGGTGGCAGGAAACAGACATGCTCTGTTGCTGATAGTTTGTCCTCATGACATTTGTCTCACTTACTGCTTTATCCTGGGTCATTTTAGTGGTGTTTAGCTGCCCTCTGTGTTCTGAAATCCTTCTGCCAACGTGTCCTTTATACCACACAACAGAGGCCTGTGTATCCCCAATCTTTCAGGAACTACCCATGTCCAGAAAGTGAAGTCCAGCCGTGCCCCTCAGGGTTGCCTGCATCTCCCTGTACTCTGAACTGTTGGCTTCGGCCACTTGTCTGCCCTCTTGAGTTGGCCTGAGCCGCTTCCAAGCCAGGCTTCTTGTTGCAGCCAACATTTTTGCAGCAGGTCTTCACCTGGGCGTTCCAGCCCATAGAAATAATTTTTTTTTTCTTAGAATTCCAGGAGTTACTTATCTCCATTTAATGTTAGATCATCACCTTTCATGTATTCCTTTAAAAAAAGTAACAAGGGGAAAAATAATGTGATGGTAATTTTTAAAAAAGGAAACAAAGCATATATATATAAGGGGCTATGGGATTGTAGAGTGGGTAGGGGGATGGGAAAAAGTGAGAACCAAGTCGTTTCATATACTGGTACAAATTAACAATGTTGAGTGTGATCATGATGTGTATATATAATGTATCAGTAAAAATTTGAATAAAAAAATTCTATGCCGTCTTTAATCCCAATGCTCAAAGTTCCCCATAACAATACCTTGGCACCAGGCAACGCCCCATATATACCCACCTAATTTTATAAATGTATGTCTCATATACATGAGTATGAGTTTGTACAGGTAAGCTATGAAGGACCGGTCACTCGTTTTAATACTGAAAGGCTCTGTCCCATGGGGATGTAGGTAAGTCATAAACTGAAACTCGGGGAAATAATCTCCTGTCTGTCATCTGTAGCCGCACTTAAGGCTCAAAAGAAAACTGTTGCTGGACCTGTCATCCTGTGGTACCATTCGGTCCTCACCATTAGAATTCGGTCTCGGGCGTGGAACTCCATTTGATCCCCTGGCCCGTGGGCTTCCGGAAGCCTTGGTTCGGCAGAAGAGCGGGGAGCTCCCCATGTTCCTAAACAAGCCTGCTCTGTGTGACAGCCACTTTGGAATGTTTGTGCTCAGTTTCCTTTGGCACCTTAGTGTCTGCCTGGGGGTAGGGGAAAGGGAATGTAAATGTTCCTCTTGAACAGTGCTTGCTTTGGTCAAAGGAAAAAACTTAGGAAAGAATGAGGAGAATGAACCTTAATAGCCAGAGCAAAAGTGGCTGCATAGCTCAGTGGGAAGGACCCAGCATTTAAACTGATGCTGTGATGATACGAGGCTGTCAGTGCCCTGACCCCATGGAGATGAGCTTATTTATGGCGATAACTTGGGTCTAACTTCCGTGCTGATGGCCCTATTTTTATGTGCTCCAGAAGACTACTTCAAACACTTCATTTACCGTGTGTGGGTGTATACGTGTGTTGGGGGGAAGGGACTGCAAGAGGAGGCGGGTGCTGAAATCAACTGAAACTGGAACCTTTTTTTAATTTATCAAAATGAAGTTGCCGAGTCTTTCAGTGTCACTGGTGGCAGAAAGGACAAGTACTGAAATCATTTAGCCCATGAAATTCTCAACTGTTTTTATCCACTTTCTGCCTGACTTACTGGCTAAGCATTTGGGATCTGTAACCTCTGTCTTCACAGCAAGGTGATTGCGGATCCTGATCCTCCTTTAACCAGGAACGGATCTGAGATGCGGTGAGGCTGACCGAGCCTTCCTCGTCCTTTGTGGATTCTGGGGTTGTGGGTATGGAGGAGATCCTTAAAAGTCACTCTGCGTTACAGAGGGTGGCTCTGAGTAGAGAGATGTTAGGAAAGTGTGGGGATCAGGTTGATGTAGTTTGACCTGGGGACATCCTGATCCCGTCAGGAGAGGGTGACGGAGCCATGTCAGAGAAAATAAAGGAGAAATACTGGAGCTGGATGTGAACTAAGACTTTGATGGTGGTGACCCAAGATTCATATAGTGGGGAAGAGTAGTTCGAGGCCATGACTTGGCTTTGTGTGAGCACCCCGGTGAAAGAAGCCCCTGTGGGGATGGTGGAGCAAGGCAGGACAGAGGAGAAGGGAGCGAAGAGGACACTGAAGGAGGCTGTGCGCTGCGGAAAACTCCGTGAGCAGCTTGCCTTCCGCCTCAGGAAGGGGCTCCGACCTGATAGCAAAGCAGGATGGGCTTGTGGCGAGGGAGGCATCTTGGCATGGCCCAGTGGGAAAGGGTGTGCGGCAGGCTCTGGAAGAGTTGTCAGGAATTAGTGTTACTGAGGGCACTGCTGCAAACTCCCCGATCTCAAAGAGCAAGGTGGTGGGAACTAAGGCAGGCTGTCCACAGGGAAGGACACTAGGAGACATCCTGGAAACCTCCCAGGGTTCTTTGGAGTCCTCACGAAGTGCTGGTTCTAGTCATGGAAATAGAATCCTGAGAGATTGAAAGAGGGAGAAAATGTAGCAAGGAGATGGAAATGTGTTTGGGGTGCAGGGGAGAACCCTGATCTCAGAGCGGTTCATGAATGTATAGCTGGTAATTGGGAATGTGGCTCCTGTGAATGAATGTACAGAAAGTGTAATAATGAAGATAAGCAAGGAAAAGACAGAAAATTTACTTAAAATTCGAAGCGTCTCAAAGTGACTGGGCAAAAGAGGAAAATCAGAAATTCTCAAGGAAATTGGAAGTAATTTTAAAAAAGTTCTCTACAAGTGTAAAGCTGAATCGCACATACCCAGCCTAGTTATAATCTGTTTGGTATACTTATCTATTCAAAAGCCTTGGGGGGAGAATTTAGAAAAATCTAGGACCGTATTTGCTTTCCTTCAGAGTTTTGGAAATGTTTTTCTTTAAATCTGTCATTAATTTCCAGGTTTCCCAGTCAGCTTTTCTTTTCCCAGCCTTTTACCTGAAAGGAAAGACCGAACTACCATAAAGCATAGAGAGACTTGAATGTTTTTATAAGACTGAATTTCCCTCAGTTGCTTTGTTCTTTCTTGACTTCTTTTTGGGGGAGAGGGGTTTGGATGTACCTTTGACCAGCAGCCCCAAACCATCTGTTCTGTGGGTCGTATTTTCAATTTATGCTTTCCAAAAGGTTTGCTGCCTTTTTGTAGCCCAGCTTAGTCTTAGCTGCGAGAAAAGTAGTCCAGGAACTTAAAAGAGAAAACAACGACTTGCCTTCTGAATTTCTTCCAGGCTTTAACCCTGCTGCTACCATTATTATGCATATTATGTAGCCTGCTAAACAAGAAAAAGAAAAGGCAGTAATAAATACCAATCACACTAGGAAGATAGACCGAAATTCCAGGCTGTAGTACAGTATTATTACACAAATTTCAAAGGCAACCGGAGTGCTTCGCTAGCTTAGTGCAGTCGGGTCAGCATCTAGGATTTTGCAAAGGTCTGGGAATTTGATTCTCAAAATTGAGATCCCTCCTGCCAATCCATGACCCTCAGTTAGAGGCTAACTTCTACTTTTAATTAATCCTACTTATTACGAGTTGAATTTTAATGATGCTTCCCTGATTCTCCTAAGTTATTTTATGTCACCAGGTAGATAATGCTGGTAGTAGGTCACCAACATGATCCCAAGAGAAATCTTAAAGATTACAAAAACCTTTCTTCTTGAATCGGCAGGATTCTGCTTTGTGAAAATTCTCTTTGCCCACTTACAGGGTGGATGGTTGAGACCCTGTGGGAGACTGAGTCCACGGAAAGTGCTACCTTATTACAGAAGTAGCAGAATTTCGTTTGTGCTCTGAGGAGAAGTGCTACAGAAGTGTAATTGCTTTGCCCAGCATGTGTGATTTACAGGACTTAGAATGTGTGAATTTCCCGAGGCATCTTTTCAAATACAGTATTCCTCCGGCCAGGCAGGCTGTGTCTGGGGCGGGGAGAGAAGCCATGCACTTCCGTTTGGGAGCTGCCCGAGGACTCTGGGTGACGAGGGACCAAAACCTCTGCTGTTCTTCTCAGAGCTTTGTTTATCAGCAGAAGGAAAGAAGATCCGGCAGTGTTAGAATCTTCGTCAGGATTAAGCCAAATGATCTACTGTTCCGAATTCGTTTTTTTTCTCCTCTCCGCTTCTTCTAAGGCCCAATTTCTTCTCAGGGCTTCTAGGTGTTTTATAAGCAGTGAGTGAAAGAATTGCTAGAGCTAAAGCTGGGACTGTTAAAAAATTTTCTTTTAAAAAATCTTAATATGTGCAAGAAAATTGGAAGGAGAACTGACAGATGCATATTAAGACTCTCAGACTTAAAGAGTAGGAATGAGTCTTGTGTGTTAATTCTCTCAGCCTTTATGAAGCTAGAATGCCTCTACCCTTCTATCCTTCTTTTATTTTTTGCCCTACTGGGGTTTGAACCTGAGTCCTTGTACATGCTGGGCAAATGCTGTTACACCCTCAACCCCTATGAGTATTCTGCTTTTTTTTTTTTTCTTTTTTTAGGTTTTTTGAGACAGGGTCTTGCTTTGTGGTTCAGGCTGGCCCTGAGCTCAGCCTCAAACTCACATCACAATCCTCCTGCCTCTGCCTCCCGAGTGCTGGGATTACAGGCGTGAGCCACCACGCCCGGCACTGTGGTACGTGGTACTGGTTGCTGCTGGGTGTGAGTCTCCACACCCAGTATTGTTATGTGGTTACCGGGGAATCGAACCCGGGCTCTTGTGCTTGCAAGACAGGCGCCAGAACCACTGAGCTAACTCCCCGGCCCTGAGTATTCTGCTTTTAACTTCACTCTTTAACCAGTCTAATGAAGCATTATCATCCCATGTTTAGGGTTAGGAAAACTGAGGTCTGAGAGATTAAGTAATTTGTCTGAGGTTTTACAGCTGGCGGATGGGAGCTTAAAATTTTCCAGTGGCACCCGAGGTTCATGTGACCTGGGCTTTGCTGGTGCTCTGACCTCATCTGCCAGGAATCACAGCCTCATTCATTAAGATCCAGCTGCTTGGCCCTTATTTAGTTATCTGTAACTTGCCAAACCTGTTCCCGCCCCAGGGCCCTTGTGCCTGCCGTTCTGTATACCTGGAAAGTCCTAAGCCCAGATGTTTAACAGGGCGGCTTCTGTCTTGTCGGTCATCCTGATCTCAGCTCAGGTGTTATCCCGCAGTGACCTCTCTGACCTTTTAGTTAAAGTCGCCCCACATTCCCGGCCAGGACCACATCCCTTTATCTTCTAGGTAGAGCACGTTTACCTCTTGACATTGTCTCAAATGCTTATTATACTTACTTATCTTGTACCACGGGAAAGTAACGCTGGTAGCAAGGCTGTTCTGTCTTATTTAATTCTTTAAAAACCCTATGGCCTAGAACAGTGTCCAGAAACTAACTGCCCAGTAAATTTGTTATTTATGAGATGAATACAAATCAACCAGTCAAAGGCTAAACCTTGTATAATACACCACATTGTTATAAAACTTCAGCAGTTTTCAGATTAAATTTTAATGATTTCTACCTTTAAGGTAGTCAGTTCTGGATCTTACTCCTGCTTACATTAGACACCACAGTTCACATTTTCAGAGTCGGATTTTGTTTGGGTGGTAGGTGATAGATCCCCTTGTGTGGGGCTATGCAGCAATAAAGGAATGTACACATAAAGGAATCCTTCCCTTTTGCTTAGTTGAAATGAAAACCTAGTATTTGTTTCCACAGAATCAGCGAAGTGCAGGCCTGGTGCAGAGGGAGTGAGCTTCAGTAAAAGTAGGGCAAGGTGAATTGACTTCTGCTTTGCAGATGTGACTTTTGGTTTGTTGGGGAGGGTTCATGTTAATAACCAGGTGGGATTGATTTGCAGATAGACTTACAACTTCTGGTCCTTTGATTTAGTCTAGCCTCAAGCTAAATGTGTTTTTATTCCTTTATGCCTGTGAAGTAAAAGACACAGCTCAGGATAATGCTGACTCTAGGTGGAGAGATCCAGAGACTTCAAGCACGTATGAGAAGCCATGAAGCAGTCTCAGACCTGTGCTCCGAAAGCCCTTATGAAGCCACCTCGTATCATGCCTGTCATCTCTACAGACTTGAAATGGAAAATGTAAATCCTTCCTAAGGGACGGGACTGACAATAATGAACGTGTTGGCCTCTGTGTTATCCTCTTGTGTCATGCGTTTCCATACTTGACCTTGGCATCCTAACCCTTGTCATTTGTTAATCACCGTAGAACCAATGGTTTATAAACTACTTAGGTGAGCCATTTTTTTTACCAGCTAGTCAGTAGTACTCTTGAGTTATTTGATTGTCTCATTATCTCTAGTTCCTATGGAGCCCAGGACAAGTCATTTAATCTGCTTGTTTCTGATGAGACACTGAAGACCGTTTTCTTCTCACAGGCAGGGATTGGATGGACAACTGAAAAAATCACAACTCTCCAGCTGCTGGGGTGTAGGTCAGTAGTGTCGCACTTGTCTAGCGTGGGAAAGGCCCAGCACCACCAAAGGTGAGGCAAAAAGAAAAGCACATTAGCCAGGAATGGTGGCACATGCCTGTAACTCCAGCTGCTCCAGAAGTTGAGTGAGGCAGGAGGGTCACAAGCTCTAGGTCAGCCTGGGCAGTAGAGAACCTCGTCTCAGAATCAAAAGGACTGCGGGGTGTGCCTGAATCCGAAGAAGAGTGCTTTCCCAGGCTGTGCGTCAGTCCTGCGGCTGCAAAGAAGAGTCATGATTCCCATCTTTCGGCTTTGCATTTCTGAGCAGTGATACCAAATGCCATGATACCGTACCTCTTGGGTGGGCTGTTTTGGGGGGAGTAGTTTTAAGCCTTAAAGTGCAAATCCTTTGGCTCTCACTTCTGTTTCATCGGTTATTATTAACAAAATAAAGAAAAGGAGAGAAGTGCCGGTTTTGAAAACTTCCTGTATGAAAGAAAGATTTCTTAAGGCTGATTTTCACACCTGAAATTGTTTTGTTTTATTTTTTTATAAGTAAATCAGCGCCTCTCCTGGAGAAGTGGGTGGGAGTCCATGGGTGTGAGCTAATGGCAGGAAATGTCCCTCTCTAAACAAAAGGACTCTTGAAGGCCCATCCTGAGTCTTTGTGTTTTGAGGAGGGGTTATGCAGACAGCCGGAGCTGGGAATGGATCCTGCCTGGCTGTAGCTGCTCTAATGGAGGAGGGGAGAAACGTGTGGTCCCACTCTCCCGCTCTCCTCCCTTATTAGGAGTCCTTAAGTGTGGCACAGATTTAAGTGACTACTTAGATCAAGGTGTGTCTTTGGTGTCGAGTGACATTTAGCCTGTGCTGGAGCTTTTATATTTTTGCTTGTTTTAAAAAAGCCCATGGTTGGGCCAGGGATTTAGCTCAATGGTTCCGGCGCCTGTCTTGCAAGCACAAGGACCAGGGTTCGATCCCCGGTTAACCACCTACAGTACTGGGCGTGGAGACTCACTCCCAGCAGCAACCAGTACCACATACCACAGTGCCGGGCGTGGTGGCTCACGCCTGTAATCCCAGCACTCGGGAGGCACAGGCAGGAGGATTTCTGTGATGTGAGTTGGAGGCTGAGCTCAGGGCCAGCCTGAACCACAAAAGCGAGACCCTGTCTCAAAAAAAAAAAAAAAAAAAAAAAAGCCCATGGTTATCAAAATGGGGAAATACATACCGAATGTGGAAATTAAAAAAAAGATTGTGTACGATCTACTCAGATAAAAGTGTGGATGCTGTATCTTGCTAATATCCACTAAATAAGTTGAATTATCATGTTAACCCCCCCACCCCAATCTGCACTGACTACCCACAATAATAGGTAATCTCTAGACCAGTGGTGGCGAACCTATGGCCTTTGAGTGTGCTGCTGCTGGTTTTTAGTTGTCTATCATTCTTTGAAAGCTCTAAAAGGTTCGCCATGATTGCTGTAGACTGATCATTGGGATATTGAGCTGTGGGACTATGATGCGTTCCCTTGCCCGCAGCTGGAATGTTCCCCCTGCGCTCTTCAGAGTGACCATTCATTCTACCAGTATCTACTGCAGGATCCTGAATTTATATTGCTAGCTGAGTAGTTACTTCTTATCAGAATACTGCCTTTACAAAATCCTGCTGACTTGCAGCAGCGAGCTTATGCTTTTCCAACACATCATTTTTTTTTTTCAGGAATATAAATCTTCTCACTAATAATTAGAAACACACATTTTGTTGGAAATGGTTTTGTGGCTTGCTTACTTTTCAGTTGAAAATGACAAACATCTTTTGAAAGGAAAAAAAAAAGCATTGTTGCTCCAATGTTTTTAGGCCTTGTAGGGCAAGTATATTTTTAGAATAGCCGGCTGCTACGTTTGGTAGTCACCGTGTATTAGGTGAAAGCGGTGGAGTTTTTACTCCACAGCACGAGGTACAGCGTTTAACAAAATTGCAGAGTTGAGATTAAAGCGTCTTGATTATATATTGACTGTACTGGAAGACTTCATGCTTTTTTTAAAAATTAATTTTATTTGTACACTTGATATACATAATGGCCATACTCATCATAGGAAGTTTGTACCTGTGCATGATATTTCTTGATTCTTCTTTATTCTCATTCCCCGTCTTTCTTTTGCCCTTACAAAAGCTTTGTTTCCATTTTTTTCCTTTTTCTCTTCCTTTCAAAAGAAGACTTCATATTTTAATTTTTTTTGTTTTTGAGACAAGATCTTGGTATGTATTTAAAATTTATTTATTGATTTATTTTTTAGACAAAGCCTCACTATTTCAGGCTGGCCTTGAACATCTGCCTCAGCCTCTGAGTGTTGGGACAGACTGTGCCCACTCAAGACTTTGTAGTTTAAATGTGAAGCAAGAATGCAGTATTTTTCAAATGAGGCAGGCCAGTCTTTGTAAATTCCAAAGTCCACAGGGAAAAGATTTCTTCTTGAGAATGGCAGTGTCTCAATTTTGGTCATTTTCTTAATTTCCTTACTACTTTTGTTTTATTGTTGTTGTTTAGTTTTGCTGGGGATCAAACTCCGGGCCTTGCACTTGTTAGCTAAGTACTGCACCCAGCCCTGGCTAATGTTGTGTGTGTGTGTGTGTGTGTGTGTGTGAACGTGGAACTTCCTGCACTGTGGACTGGGGGATGAATGCTAGGGCCCTACCGCTGAGCTACATCTCCAGCCCCATCTTAAAACATTTTTGAGCTGCTAACTTGAAAAAGATTAATGTTTTAAGTTACTGACTTATGAATATGGAAATGTATACTGACTCGGATTCATTTGAAGGAATTTAGGACTAATATATATTCAGCACGTTTTCTTGCTTTAAGTATCGGTTTTACTATCACTTGCATGTTTAAGAAGATGAAAATACCCGCGGGACGTCCTCTTAGCTGCATAGTGTAGTCTGACATCCAGGAGCAGAGTAATGGCCCTCAGCGGTTCTCACTTTGAGAACTGTTTGTGGATCAGCATTCCAAGGTGGGCTGGAAGACCAGCCACAGGGGGACACATCTTGCGGGTTTGTTGTGGTTTAGATGGATTTAGGAGTTTAGTGGGTCTAATTTTATTGGGTGCAGGAGTAATACAGTTAAAAATAGAAAGTTGAGGGAGCCTCTCACCTCCCTTCCTGAGACAGAGGCGAGGAGCACGAGGGGGCACAGGGCACGATACCACCCCAGGGATTATGCATGTTGAGGCTTAGGAGGGCGTGATGCCCGAGGCCCCGGGTCACTGACACCTGTGAGAGGCAGAATGGGAGGCACCTGCTGCGCGAGGGCCGGAGCCTTTAAATACTGAGCCTGCGCCGTGGAGGCTTCCTCTTCACCTTCCTTCGCTTGTTCCCGCTGCTGGTTTCTGTAACGTCCTGTGATCTGCAGTAACTGTACACCGTGATAGGAGAACCTGGAACACTTCCTGCGCTTTTCAGCCATAACAGGAGAGGCTTTTTCTGCAGCTTTTTCACATCCGTAGAATCACTGGTAAGCTGTGAGTGCAAGTGAAAATGTCCCGACCCAGGATTTTTTGTCCATCCTCTCCGTGTTCCTAGATGATCAAAGGAAAACGTCTAGCTCTGTGCAGGACCCGCATGTGCTGCCGTTTGGTCTTCGTGCTCCTAGCCTGCTGACTCTGAACCCTCAGAACCAAAACAAGTCGGGGGGCGGGGGCGACTCTGAAGTGCCTGGGACTTTGGAATACTGTGTTTCTGATTTTTGTCGGGTACACAGCCAAGAGGTTTAGTTTTCTGTTTTGGGTGCGGGGTATTGAACCCACGGCCTGGACCGAGCTAAGCACGTGCTGTGCTAATTAATCACCCCAGCCCTCGCCAGGGATTTAACCATTAACTGTTCTCACTTGTCTGTCCCAACTGCCCCAGGAGGGCCTCATCCGCATGAGAATTGCCTGCTTCTCTTATAATATCCTGGGTTACCATTAGACAGGACTTTATTGGTGTGATCTTACCTTGAAGTCACTGAGAAAAGTGTTTTGTTTGGTGGTGCAGTGACGATAAAGCTTGAATGCTGTTCCGAGCAGAAAACCCAGGTGCAGAGCTCTAGCAGTTTGACCTGAGATCTCCCTCCCTGTTCACCGTGAGCTCTCGGAAACCCCTCTACAAACCTACAAGCATATTGTTTTCTCAGATTGAAGGCTCAGGCATATTCCTGGGAAAACTAGCCATAAACATTCCTCCATCTTCACCCCTAGTGAATTATTTATAGAGTTAGGGAATTTCTCATAGAGGGATTGGATGAGGGACAAGCTTATGCTTGCAGTAAGCCTGGAGATGGTTTCCTTATACTCTAGGATATTCACCCATGTTGTTTTTGTCTTTGGTGGCGTTGTATTGGAAACTTATATAGCAAATGGGTCCGAGCAGAGCTTGTGTGAAGCAGAGATCTTTTCTTCTATATTTTACAATTGATTTTTCAGTCTGTATCTCGTTATTTATGCAGTACTTGGGGTTGAGCCCAGGGCCTTCACCCCAAGCTGCATCCCCAGACCTTTTTAAATTAAAACAAAAAGTTTTTTTAAAGACAAGGTCTCATTAAATCTCTCACCGAGACTGTGCTCAAACCTCTGATCCTTCTGTCTCAGCGTTTCGGAATCCTGAGATTACAGAGAAGGCCATCACACCCAGCTTATGTTTGCACATTTTAAGGCCAGGTGTATACTTTTTGCTAGTCATTTCTCCCAACATTTCTTAAAGGAAGAATAGTCATGCGTTGCTTCTGTTCCAGAGATTAAAAGGACAATTAAATCCCTTGGAGTTTTAAGTTTATTCATATTCAGGATCAAAATACTAAAGTTTGTGCCACTCATCCACCTGATTGGAGCACATTGTGTTCGAGTTGGTTTTGGTGTTTCTGCATGAAGTCCTTAATTTTCAAATTTACCAACTTTATCCCTTTCCCCTCACAGGCAAAGGCGAAAAAAGGGAAAACCACCGTAGTTTCCTTTCCCTTCAAACCAGTATTACTGTCTCAGCTCTTTTTCTCTATACACAAACATATCTCTTTCAACATCTCTTTTTAAAAAAATGAGATCAAAATGTTTTAAATTTGATACGTTTTTGCTCCGCGTTACCTTGCGGATCCATTTTCAGTTCTTCATACCTGGCATAGTATGAGTGCACCTTCCTCTGATTCCCCCATCCCTTGCAGGCTCTGGAGTTGCTTGCTTTCCAGTTCTGCGATATAAACAGTGCTGTACATCCTCCCAGCGCACTCTGTGTACACCCTTAAAGTGATTTCCTCAGCTTCAGGCTTGGAAGTGGAATTTATGGGTCAAAGGGCACACATTCTTTCAAAAGACATTTGATGTTTATTGCCAAGTCCTCTCTAGAAACACTCACTGTACTAACTCACACTCCCACCAAGAGGCCTGTGTTCTTGCATCCTCTGCCCCTATAGTTTAAAAATATTTCAAGGTTGCTTCTTCACTGTGGAGTTCATGTTTGTGTATTGTCCAGATTTATAAGTGCTGTTTCTGTGTGGGCTGTACAACACCTGGATGTTAAATACTGAGTTTTTTAGCCCCACTTGTTGACATCATCCAGTTGTTATACTTTGATAGACACCACAATGTTTGGCAGATAATTTCTGGGAAACATAATGCAGAAAGTGTTGATTTTGCGATCCTATGTCCGAGGTGTTCTTTTCTGTGTTTTGTTAGCTGTTCACAATGTCTGGTGAAGGCAGTCCTTGCATTCTGTGTGTACGGTAGCTACAGCATTTGTCAGGTGAGGTGGTCACACCGCTAGTTAGCCTGGATTATAAAATGCATCCTGGTTGCATAGACGTGAAAGTATGGACAGGATGTGTTTCAGCGTGAGTGAAAATGTCTTCAATTTCAACTTCTCTTCTCGGATTGGTTTGCCCTGTGGGTGAAGACAGAGACAATCTGAGACACTTTTGTCCGTTTGACATAAATGTCAGTGGACAGCTAGCCAGTGACGTCCTTAGAAGGAACTTTATAGTTACAGTTAAATCAACAGTGACTTTTATTGGGTGAAGCTCATGAAGTGCCTAGTGTGAAGATGTTCCTTTCTTCCCTTCTCAGTTGAAGAGGAAGGAAGGCTCTGAGGTCTGGTGTAAAAGCTGCCACAAGTATTCCTCAGCCTTTCAGGGCGAGCTTGGCTTCCCTGCGGCTGTTTGCACTGCGGATGCCCATGGCATACCAAGAATCAGACCCAGCCTAAGGAGTGCAGCTTGGGTCTCCCCGTGTGGGCAGGGCAATCACCATTAACCCCAGCCCGCAGGCCTCCTTAATTGTTCCCAGAACATTCTGTGGCGCTCAAGCCCTCCACAAAGCCTGCACACATGCTTGAGTGTGACTCTAGGAAATGAACAGATGTAATGGAAACCCAGGTCTTGACTCATCCTGTTACATATATATATATATATATATATATATATATATATATATATGAGTGGAATTTGCATCTCTTCTGGCATTTACTCTGATGGTGTTTCTGAGTAAGTTCCTGTTGAACTCCTGAAATAATGAATTTTTGTGTATTCTCACAGCTTTCTCAAAGGAACTGGAAGCTGTGTGTGTGTGTGTGTGTGTGTGTGTGTGTGTGAAACTTTTTTTGCTATATAATTCAGGCTGACCTTGAATTCACTGCACAGCCCAGACTGGCTTCAAAATTTTTTGGGGGGGGGTTTGGGGGGGTTTTTGAGACGGTCTCACTTTTGTGGTTCAGGCTGGCCCTCAGCTCAGCCTCAAACTCACATCACAGCAATCCTCTTGCCTCTGCCTCCCAAGTGCTGGGATTACAGGCGTGAGCCACCACGCCTGGCACTGTGGTATGTGGTACTGGTTGCTGCTGGGTGTGAGTCTCCACGCCCAGTATGGTATGTGGTTATTGGGGATCGAACCCGGGCCCTTGCGCTTGCAAGACAGGCCCCGGAACCACTGAGCTAACTCCCTGGCCCCCAGACTGGCTTCAAATTTGCAGTGATCTCCTGCCTGTGTCCCCCAACTGTTGGGACTATAGGCACATGCCACCATGCCTAGTTTGGGAACTAGAAGCTTTTTGGCAAGTGCATGCATGCTTTCTCTTCCTGGATGGAGTCCTTGAGTCAGGCTGACAGGTGGTGAAGAGAACCAGACAAGAGGAGGTCAGACTCCCCAAGGAGACAGTCCTTGGGGTTTGTGAAGACGAGTCCAGAGCGCAGGGTCATCTTGGCCTCTCTGGGATATGAATGTGGCCATTGAGGCTCAGTTTTCCCCAGTACTTGGAAAGACCCCAGTGAGCACTGGAAACAATGGGAGAAGAACCCACGATCCTGTTTAAGTAGACAACATGGTGAAACGTAGATGGAGGGCTTAGAAATTCAGAGAGAAACACAGGCTGTGTGGAAGAGGGGCGAGCCTGGAGGAACTGGTCAGATTTAAATAGGGAGAGATGGGCCTGGGAGGAGGAGAGTTTTGCAACCATAAAAGGATGGAGGTAGGAATGAACACAGCTCACTTAACAAGGCCCGGAGAGGTTGATCTGGCTGTTAATTATGAATGAGTGAAGAGGGAGTGATATGTATAGGAGGCTACATTAAGGAAGTTTTATTTGTCCTGTGTTTGACTTCCCAAGCTTTTCAGTCCTAGGGTTGAAGACTGTGCACACTGTGGAGGCGGACATACTAGAAATAAAGCGTTTTTCTCTTTGGCTTCATCCCTGTCCTTGAGTCCCTTTATTCTGTGACTAGGATCATTTTGCTGCTTCTCTCTTCAGAAGAGCACAGCTGTTCATCGTTCCTGGTGGCAATCCCTCCAGAGATACTAAACTCCCACTGTAGTAGGCCCTGGTGATAGGTGGGCAGCAGACTGGCGGGGTCCTTGGTGGCAACAAAGACGTGTCTATCAAACAAATCACAAGTAAGTCCAGAATACCCGTAATAAGTGCCAGGAGGAAGCACGAAGTCATGTGAGAACCATCGCTCACGGGTGGCAAAGCAGACCTTTCTTCCTTTGCCCCGTGCTGATTCATCTGGTGCGCGAATGTTCATCTATCTAATCCTCACTGTGCCTCGAGGTAGCTGCCTAGTACCATACATGAGGATCCCAGGGTCCGGGAGCTGAGTGTATTTGCTCTAAGTCCCAGCAAATAAATCGCAGCCTGGGTTTGACCCTCGGTGGTTCCAGCGAGTCTCCCAAGACGGTCCACTCACTGCAGTTTGAAGTGCTTCTTCTCGGAGAAGTTTATTTCATGGACTCGAGAGGCCTCTTAAGCCAAAACCTCTAGGGGTCCCGCCTCTGGAGAGAGGAATTTGAGACAAGGGACTTGCCTAAGCCCTTAGTGATAAGTCATGCGGCAATTTCTTGTCAGAAGGTGGGAAACCCAATTACCCAGCATCGCTGGCATCAGAAAATGTGGGAGGCCTGTGCTTCCTCCTCGCCGCAGGCTGCTCTTTCCCCTTTTTCTTTCCTACTCGTGTGGACTGTGAGCCCTCAGACCCTCACCTGACTCTCCTCTCTGCACTGAGGCAGGTGCTTCCTCCATGTATCAGGCAGCACCTGCCAAAACGTGAGGGCTCCATCATGAAAGATTGGTGTGTACATGTCCATTTTTTGTTCTTAGACCCCACTCTTGATTTTTCGAGCACTGGAAGTTAAACCAAGGGCTTCACACTGAGCTAGGTTCTATTCTAGGCCCCTTATTTATTTATTTTACTTTGCTACAAGGTGTCTAGTTGCCAGGGGTCGGCTCCAGTTCACAGTTTTCCTGCCTCAGCCTCCCAGAGTGCAGAGACTACAGGCATGCACCATCAAGCTAAGGTCCAACTTTGAGATGTATTTCACTTAGCTTAAAATTCACTCTTTAATTAATTGGTTTATTTATTTTTGTGATACTGGGAATTAAAGCTAGCACCTTGTGCTGTAAGCAAGCATTTCTTTCTATCCCTGAGCCCCCTCCCTTGCCTTTTATTGTTGCGGTTTTAAATTTTGAGACAAAGTTTTCCCCAAGTTGTCAATGCTGGCCTCATGCTAGAGATTCTGCCTCAGCCTTTGAGTAGCTAGGATTACAGGTGGGTGTCACCATGGCTGGCCAAAATCTTTGTTTTTTGGTTCTGGGGAATGAATCCAGTTACTTGTTCATGCTGGGCAAGCTCCTTACCACTGACCTGTATTTTCCAGATTCACCCTTTGAAAATGTATAATTGGGGTAGTTGTTGGATTCGGAGCTGTGTGAGTAACTGTTGTCACTGCCTGATTTTAGAACATTTGTGTGCGCCCCCCCCCCCGAAAAACCAGTCCCTTTAATCAGTTTTTTTCCCCAGCCCATGGTCACCAAGTACCGACCTTTCTGCTGATGAAATGGGACAGTAGTGACCTTTTGTGTCCCCCACTCCTTAGCACAGTGTTCTCAGTTGTGAGGTAAAGTGGAGTTGGTATTTGCTTTTTTATGGCTGTTGATACCCTGCAGGAGTGCACTGCACATTTTGTTTATCCAATGCCTATTGATGCATGATGGAGTTTTTGCTACAGCTTGCTGCGCAATCCTGACAAAGCCATTTTTTTTGCCTCCACGTTCCCCACTTTCTAGTATGTACCACATTTTCTTCCGTTGGCTCCATGTATTTATACTAAACCCTTCCAGGCTTAGGCTGTGGAACTAACTTATTACCTATGGGCCTTTTCTTGTCAGTTGCTGACTTAGCATCTTGAAATTGCTACCTAGTGATTTCCATGGCTCCTTTTACGTGTCCATGATAGGGATGGACGCGTAGAACCCAAAGGTTCATGTGCTAGAGTCTTGGGGTACAATGAAAGGGACTGAGAGAGGTTCTTAAGAGGAGAGGTCCTGAGAACGGTGAGGTTGCGCCCTTAGGTAGGGTTAGTGGTGGAGACTGTGAAAAGCTGGGCCGAGCCATCTTCTGTGTACCTCCACTTCCCTTCAGAGTCCCCAAGTTGTAGAGCAGTGTGGGGTGCCCTCCAAGATACCACTGCCTTGCTTTTTGGACCTTCCACACCTCAGAAGTGTGAGTCAAATCAAATCTTTTTACTTATAATTTAATCACCCTCTCAGGACAGTCATTAGATACTTATTTAGACCTTGAACTTTATTTTTTTTTTCCCCACAAAAAAACGGCTTATTTAAAAGAAGTAATGTACATGCCCTAACTCTCCACAGTGGATGTGATCATTATGTACCACAAAAATATATTAAAGATTAGAGACGGCTTATTTTAAGGAATGTATGCTGAACGACTATTCTATGCCAAACCTATTGTTGGCTGTTAGAAAGTGAACAAAGAGCTCTCCTTTTGTGGGGACTTAACACTGGACAAGTTCACGCTCTAGGTTACTATATTTTATTTTGTAGAACTGAGAATTGCATTCAGGACCTTGCACTTGCCAGGCAGGTGGGAGCACCACTGGGCTACATCCCTGGCCCTGTAATTTTTAAAAATATGTACTTGAATACTACTGTTTTCTGTTTCCAACTCCTGGCCTCAAGATGACTTAAAGTGTAGATTCTTAACCATTACTTGATAGCATCTGTTGGAATTTTCCAAACTAAAAAAAGTAGTGAATTCATTTTCCTCAGCAATTTGGGTTGCTGTCGTGTTTCTTACTGGCTCTATAATCGGTCATCCTGAGTCTAAGAGGCTAGAAGTCAGTGTCTCCTTGGGATGGAAATAACCTTGAGGTGGCCGCGTGTTTGTAACTCCAGCCTCTGGCCTGTGCTTTGCTCACGTCCGAGGCTGTTCAAGTGGGAGTCTGTCATGCTAAGGAATCTTGGCAGGGTGGGGGTTGCTGGAGATGCAGGAGCGAGCGGCAGGGAGTCTGCGACTGTCAGAGTGGACAATTCTTCCTCCCTCTTGTTCATTAGCTCATTAGGCTTGTCTGGCCATGAGCCAGATGCCTGAAGAAGCGGCCAGCTCCTCACCTGCCCGCTATAATGAATTGTAATTAGACCGGCACTTTCCCTCCCCCCTGTTGGGAATGATAGTGGTATGGCGCTCGCAGCACGAGGAGAGAGAGAAGGAGTGAGTTAATATTTGTCGGGGACTCAGGAAATGTCAAGTGCTTGGTGCTGGTCTTATCTGCTCTCTGAGCTCAGTTACCTTATAAGGCTGTCCTCCGAGCAGGGACCGCTGCAGGGCCTGAGCCCCATGACTGCGGCCATTTGTGACAGTGTTCCCGGAACGGGCTCAGATTCCCTATTTTCATACTGGTGATACCACATTTTTGCTAATTGTTAGTGTTGGTCTCATAAGTATGCTTCCCCCTGAGTTTTACAACATCTATTTTTAGCTCTCCATTTCCATGATTCTTGCCTTCTCAAAACCAATTATAGTAAAATCCATTTGAACATAAATATTCCAAAGTTAAGTTCCTAAATTTTCTTTTCCTGGAAAGATAGGCTACTTATCCTAAGAATGGTTTGAAATAAATTAATTTTTCAGGAAAAGTTCTACTGTGGGAAAAAAAGCTAGGTAAAAAATATTTTGGTTGCACCCCATAATTTTTTTTTTTTAACTCGCTGATTTAAAATGTACAAATATTCAGTGTGGTTTTCACAGAAGTTGTTCACTTTTCATGGAATAGACATTTCAAGTAAACATGGGAATTTATATATTCCAAAGCAAATTGTGTTTAGATGTAGTACGCCCCTGTACTTAAGCACTCAGCAGGCTGAGACAGGATTGCTTGCAAGTTTTTGAGGTTAACTTGGGTCCAGTAGTTAGTTTAAGGCCAGCATGAACCACAAAGCAAGTCTCTGTCTTAAAATATCCCCCAAAATTTTTTTACACATTTTTCTCTTTCCCTATCTAGTGTCAGTGTATGACGCTGCAGAGTGCCAGTATATTGACATCAATTTGTACCGTTGTAGGCTTTTGAGCTGGAAGGGATCAGTGGATCAGCAGAGTACTTTGTCCACATCCTCCGTTGAGCAGTGAAACAGTGGAAGGTCAAGCTTTAAGTAGGGCGCAGTGTTTAACTGGCCTTGTGGTCTTTGATTCCTCTTCCCTGGAAAGAGAGCCGCCATCTTCTTCTGGATCCCTAGAGGTCAAGCAGGTTAACTGCAGTGTTTTGAATATTTTAATCTATAAAGTGGAGAGAATGATAAAAGGAGTATGCTGTTAGCGGTGATTGCTGTGTGGTAAATACCAAAAGAATTTTGGGTGGGTGGGAGGTCAAGAGAGGGGTAGAAAGTTAGACTGTAACTCCTTGTATCTTGTTGACTTTAGAAGTATTTTAATCAGATACTGTGTGTGTGTCCGGTGAAGAGGCATTGGGCCGTCAGGTACTGTTGCCAGGGCTACCATCATTTTCATTAATGATACATTTTTTGTTTGCCAGGAAAGTACCTTGTAAGTAAACAGAAGCCCTATTTAGAGACAATGAACACATATCTTTGGTGAGCCTTGGACCTCCTGTATCTGTGTGAATGTTTGTAGACAATCTCTCGTTTATAGGAAATGGTGAGAACGGAGGAACTTTGGCCTTTGTTGGTGGTGGGCAGTGAGACAAAGTAGGCAGGTCTGTTGCTGTTTAGCTCATTTGATTAGAACAGTATGCTAATGAACTCAAGGTCACTGGGCCATCTGTGCATGGGTCAGCCAGCTCCACTCTGCTGGGATTCTAGACCTTGGCCCAGAAGCTGGGCAGTGTGTGTCATTGGTCATGAGGCTGGAGCAGCAGATAGATAGGTCATCAGCAGACCCAGTGAGAGAGCTCAAAACACATGGGAGATGATCAGGCTCACCAGTTTATTAGGATGTCAGAGCAGAATAGCACAATTTCTTTTTCTTTTTTTCTTTTTTTTTTTTTTGAGACAGGGTCTTTTGTAGTTCAGACTGGTGTTGAGTTCAGCCTTGAACTCAAAGCAAACCTCCTGTGTCTGCCTCCCAAATGCTGGGATTACGGGCGTGAGCCACCACGCTGGCACTGTGGTATGTGATACTGATTGCTGGTGGGCTGAGTCACCAGGCCCAGCACTGTTGTATGGGGTAACTGGGGATCGAACCCTGGCCCTTGCACTTGGAAGGCAGGCGCTGGAACCACTGAGTTAAATCCCTGTCCTTTAGCACAATTTTTTAAGGCTTTTTCCCCTCTCCATTAAGGAAATACAGTGCCAGGTGCAGTGGTACCTCCCATAATCCCAGCTAGTGGGAAGGTGGAGGCAAGAAGATTATAGAGCAGTTTAGTGAGATCTTGTCTCAAAAAACAAAGCAACAAAACAGAAATACATGTTTTTGAGGATTCTGGGAGAATACGGAAAAGTATGAGGAAGGAAACTCAAATAAATGTTTATCCTGCTGCTGACAGTTACTTTTGGATTTTTTCAGTCTTGACATTTCACCACCTCGGCTTCCAGGTTGCCACATACAGGAGACTTTTCTCCTCTTCCCTAACTATCCTCTTCGTTGTTCTGTTCCCTTTTGTCTCGGTTTGATCGCATAGCCTCAGTTAGGTCTTTACTTCTCGTTTTTCTGCACTCCATGGATGGGGGAGCGTTTGTCCCAGACCTCTATCCTGAACTCGATTCAGAAGTCAGCACCCACACCCCTCTTGCGGGTTGTCTTCCCCCAAATGATTTCTTTTTTATCCTCACTCCATGGCTGCTGATACGTGCTCCACACCTCCAGGTGCTCAGCTCTCTCTGCTACTGTTTGTTACCATCTCCGCAGTGGATTTCAACTCTGTAGGTTTATTTTCATCTTCTGTATCCTAGTGCAGGCTACCAGAGACACTTCTGCACGGCTGGTCGGCTCTGTCACTTTGCTGTCCCTAGTTTTGGCTGCCTGAAGTCCTTGCTTCTCAGGAGAGACGGGGTATCCTTTCAACACATGCAATTTTTTTTTTTTTTTTTTTTTTGAGGCAGTCTTGCTTTTGTAGTTCAGCCTGGTCCTGAGTTCAGCCTTGAACTCACAGAAATCCTCCTGCTTCTGCCTCCCGAGTGCTGGGATTACAGGTGTGAGCCACCGCACCCACCACTGTGGTAAGTGGTACTGATTGCTGGTGGGCGTGAGTCTTCACGCCCATCGTTGTTGTATGTGGTTACCGGGGATCGAACCCAGGTCTTCTTGTAAGGCAGGCACTGGAACTACCGAGCTAAATCCCCAGACCCTCAACACATGCAAATGCGCCCCATTATTCTCGTGCTTCAAACCTGGCATCCCTGGGCCAAATATCCTCATCTGTAACTTTTTTTTTTTTTTTTTTAGGTTTTTTTGAGACAGGATCTCACTTTGTAGTTCAGGCTGGCCCTGAGCTCAGCCTCAAAGTCCTGCCTCTGCCTCCCGAGTGCTGGGATTACAGGCGTGAGCCACCACGCCCGGCACTGTGGTATGTGATACTGGTTGCTGCTGGGCATGAGTCTCCACACCCAGTATTGTATGTGGTTACCGGGGAATTGAACCTGGGCCCTTGCGCTTGCAAGACAGGCCCCGGAACCACTGAGCTAAATCCCCGGCCCTGTAACTCTTATCTATGGGTTCTGTGCTTTTGTCATACTGAGTTTCATTTACTCTCTGATGACAGGTGGTCTTTCATTTATTCGGTGTTACTGATTGCCTCATGGCAGACAATAGGTTTTGGGAACACGCTTCAAGGAACTCTTTAAACAAAGAGAAACAGACATAGAAATGATCTTGGCTAACAGGGGCCCCCTTGGGGGAATGCTGTGCATGTGTAATCAATTGCTTGATGTGTTGGAAAGTGGTATGTGTATGAGGATGTGCAAGTGGTGGCTATCTTAGACAGTACTGTGTGTTCCCTGTTGTGAGACAAAATATCCGACACCTGCAAGCTGAGAAGTTTATTTGGGCTCACAGTTTCAGTGGATTCAGTGATTTTTTTTTTTTTAAGGCAGAAATGAATGGCAGAGGAATCTGTTTACCCCACGGCATCCAGGAATTAGAGAAGAGCCGAGAACCTAGATACTTTTCCAGGCCAACACCCTCAGTGCCCCACGTCCAGCTAGTTCCCCTCTAATAGCACACGTGGCTACTGAATTCATCAATGGCTGAAGCCGGTGATGAGCAGAGTGCCCCACGATCCAGTCATCTACAAGGGAAACTTTTTTTTTTTTTTTTTTTAAGGTTTTTTTTTTTTTTTTGAGACAGGGTCTCGCTTTGTGGTTCAGGCTGGCCCTCAGCTCCGCCTCCAACTCATATCACAGCAATCCTCCTGCCTCTGCCTCCCGAGTGCTGGGATTACAGGCGTGAGCCACCACGCCCGGCACTGGTATGTGGTATTGGTTGCCGCTGGGGTGAGTTTCCACACCCAGTATTGTTATGTGGTTACCGGGGATTGAACCCGGGTCCTTGCGCTTGCAAGACAGACTTGCAAGACAGGCGCCGGAACCACTGAGCTATATCCCCGGCCCCGGAAACACTTTTTTTAATCCAAACCATAACAGTAGCTTTTCTGCTGAGCTTTAAAGGATAGTTCCTATGGGAAGTTCCTATAAAGGACATTACACAGAACATAGGCCATCCTGGCTTCTGGGTCTGAGGATTAGGTGGCTGGTGTGGTAGGGATGGAACCTCATGCATGCTTAAATACTCTGCCATTTAGCTACCTACTCCAGCCCCAGATCATCCTGATTTCTTCTCCCAAATAAGTGTTTCAGAGCCAGACGTGGTGGTGCAGGCCTGTTATCCCAGGCCTTGGGAGGCTCAGGCAAGAGGATCGCCTGAAGTCTGAGACCAGCCTGGCCTACATACTGAGTTTAAGGCCAGCTTGATTCCATAGCAAGACCCTGTCTTCCCCTCTTCCCAAAAAAGTGCTTCTGAGGCTTGTCAGTTTTGTTGTGTTGCTTTATAGAGTATCTGTGTTCAGAACTAAATTTGAATGGAATAAAATGAGTTTCTTTGGTAACATTCCAAGCGATGTTACATTGCAGTGTGGGATTTTCAGCACTGGGAAATCCCTGTGAGCCAGGATGTATGTTTTTCCCAGGCATGCTAATGACTTATGAGATATGTTTGTATTAGCTGTATTCTATCCTCCATCTTGGATTTGTTTTGCATCCGCCACACTAGATAAAGTAAACAAAATGATAAAGGGTAAAAAAGCCTTCCATTAGTGGAGTTACTGTTTGTGTAATGTTAATCCATAGGAAATAGAATAGTCTTGGCAATGGTGCAGATACACTCTTCTGCCCTCACTTTGCCCTCTTGATGTTTTTCTTCCAGTGGGCAAAGCATGTTCTTCAAAGGGACATATAAATCTTTTTATCTAATTGAGTATAGTAAAATCTTCCTGATTGTGCTTGTGATCCTTTAAAAGTCTGTTAAAATGCTCAGATATTTTACTCTCACTTAAGAACAAAATAATGTTACAACGGGTGGATATTTACGTTTGTACCAAAACATTTGGAACTGTTAGACATAACCTGTTTTCTTTCGTACTGTTTTTCAGTATTGATTCACAGTGAATGTTAATGACTCACTACTAGGAAACTGGTAATAACAGTGGCTGAAACCAAAATGGAGGCTTTTTGGGAAATTTCTTTTCCCTAAATGTCTATAAAGTGCAAAAAAACCAAAAAAACCCTAAAAAAAATCCTCATTTTCCTCTTAATAAAGATTTTCCAAGTAATAAGTACTTGCATTTTTAGATGCAAAACCCTAAGAATACATAGCAAGTACTGTACATTCTCCTATGTCCTGCTCCTCCTGATCTTGTCCCACAGCTGTTATCACAGTCAGTAGTTTAACAGGCGTCATTTTATGCACTTAGATTTGTTAACGTGTTGATGGTGTTTGCTTTTTCATCTTCTCTTTCTAATTTTAACTTGACCAGAAGTCTTAGATAATCTGTGTCAGTATGTACTGCTACCGCTCATTTTTCTCAAAAGCCACATAGCCCTTCGTTGTATGGAAGTACTAAGATATGTTAATCATTTCCTGTTGACTGACATTGGATTATTTATTGTATTTTTGCTATAAGTATTTCAATTGGAGGAAGCATCTTTGCATGCATATCTTTGGACTCAGGTTTGGTGCTTCTGATAACATAGTGCGGTGTTACATTTTATGCACTTATTAGAATTCAGGCATGCGTAGTTTTTTGTTATTAGAAATCATCCACATTTTTATTTTGCATGTGTATTCTTTATGATATGTGCATTTTGTTAAATGTATATTATCATATACAGTATTTGAATATGTAAACTATTGAGCAGTTGAAGAGATCTTTGAGGGTTTTTTTTTAAACCACGTTCCATTTTATAACTCCATTTTAAGTCTTAAGTTTGAATCTAATGTAAATATTCTAGAAAAGGAATTTCTGGCTGAAAGATGTGTCTGACTTTTTAACAGATAATGCTGAATTGCCTGCTAAAAAACATGTACAGCTCCACCTACAGTGTGTTGCTCATACCCTCTGAAACATTAGGTATATTATCTTTTTTAGAGTTCTGTCAGTGACTGGAAGAAGGCATTTCATTGTTTAACAATGTGTTCTTATTGTTAATGAAATGTCACATTTTGTGTGTTCACTGGCCACTTAAAAATTTTTTTTTCCATTTGGCTATTTATAGTTCTTGTTCTGTTACATTGTATTTTTATTGATTAGTAGGCTTTGTCTCTAATATATTTTGGAACTGTTCCCTCGTGTTTGCTTGTCTTTGAAAGATGTCTCCATGCTGCCATTTGTTGTCAGTGTGGACTGAATTCCGTACAATAGCCGAGATTACCAGTTGCCAACAAACAGAGCAATAAACTTGAGCAAGGCAGCCAGATAAGAGCCACATTATCATAGTTTTTATTTATTTTTCTTTTCTTTTCTTTTTTCCTTAGGTTTTTTTTTTTCTCTGAGATAGGGTCTTGCTTTTGTAGTTCATGCTGGTCCGGAACTCAGCCACCAACTCAGAGCAATCCTCCTGCCTCTGCCTCCTGAGTTCTGGGATTACAGGTGTGAGCCGCCACGCCCGGCACTGTGGTATGTAGTGCTGATGGTGGTAGGCGAGAGTCACCATGCCCAGCATTGTTGTATGTAGCTACCGAGGATCCAACTCGGGACCTTGTGCTTGCAAGGCAGGTGCTGGAACCACTGAGCTCAATCTTGGGTCCCTTTATTTTCATTTTTTAAAAATACTGCAGCATAGGAAAATAGCAGGGTACAGTACAGTGAAGAGTATGTTACGCTTGACAGCGATTAAAAATATTTTTTCAGCAGGGCATGGTGGTGCAGCTCTGTAAACCCAGCCCTCGGGGAGGCTGAGGCAAAAGGGTCACAGATTCAAGTCCTCCTCTAGCATCTTAGTGGGACCCTGTCTGAAAATAAGAAATGAAAAAAGCTGGGGATGTCGCTCAATGGTAAAATGCACTATTCCATCTCTCAGTAGCACTAAACAGAGAAGAATGAAGACAAATCTTCAAGAAGTATTGAATACTATATTCTGAAGGACATCAAAGCCCTGGATAAGTGTAAATACATATGGGCTACATTCTTACATGGAGATTACATATTTGTCAGTTTTCTTCAAAGTAATTCATAAAATAAATTAATTCAATTTTGACGAAATTCCAAAATACTTTAAAAATTTGACTCGCTAAATCTATAAGTAAATTGGACTTAGAAATGCATATAAAATTAAGAAAACTTTGAGAAGGGATTATGGAGGGAAACCTTTGTTTACTAGATAAACAAATTCATTTACAATTTTTATAGTTAAGAGTCAAGTCTTCAGATGAAGAAATAAGCCTAAAAAGGTGATGTGAGAGTTTCAGGTCATACTTTTTAAAACTTGGATTTGTTTTGGTATCTGTTAGGTCTGGGGCTGATACACAAGGATTCTACTTTTTAGCAAATTAGTGCATGCTCTCTGGGGACCTCTTGTTTTACCAGATAAAATAGTTTCTCT
>PVIR01009179.1:0-54158 GCA_004026965.1 Petromus typicus | reverse complement strand
GGGTCAAGGAGAGTTTATTTGACTCGTGGTTTCAGAAGGTTCAGTCCATGGTGAGTTGGCTCCTGGCCTAGACTGTCATGGTGGAACATAGCTGCTCCTGGTGCTGGCCAGGAAACATTACAGGGAAAGAGCACCCATGAGAGGCACTCTCCCCAGTGACCCCCTCCAACTGGGCCCGCCTCCTAACTACTTGTCCCATCATCCAATTGCCTTGTCTAGAGTCTTTCAACCTGGTCAAGTGCACACCTAAGGTGAACTGACAGTTGTCTGGGGAGCTGAGTAACTTAGGGAAACCCTGTTTCAAGATAAAAATATATCCAAGGCCTGGAGATGTAGAACACTGTGATGACTTGGGTTCAATTCTTCATACCTGAAAAAAATTACATGGCAAAGGTAATACACTGATACTCTTATCAGTGAGGATGAGTCAGTTCAATCTTAACTCTCACCCACACACTGCTCATGGAAAAAGACAGGAAAGAGATATCTGGGAAGGAAAAATAGGATATTGGAATCACCAAAATAATAACTATTCTAAGGTTTTCTTTGGAATTAGATAGGGTGTCAATAAAAAAAGTAGCTTGTTCTTTTAGAATTCAGTCATAGCCCTGCTAGGTTTGTAATGGTTCTAAATGGAAAAGCAAAAATATATAATGTCCACTTCCAATGAGTGCACTTGAATTTGTCTTTTCTTCATTTACAGGAATCCTGATTTTTGCTTCCCAGATAATTTTAGCAAAACTCGACAATAATTATCAGTACCTGGTTCATCTACTTGCCTTTAAATGCTATGTATGTTATTTTAAAAGGTGAAATCCTTGAAATATATTATTTTCATCAAATTTTCAACTTTATTTTTTATACTGTCATGGACAATTGTTACTAGAGATGATGGTTCACTCTTGAAAATCAAAATGATGGCTACAAGTCCCTTATGTCACACAGAAATAAGCAGACTGGGGAGCGTTGATGGTAGGTGCTTCTTCCTCCAGTAATAATGCTGTGTCCTCTGTGGTGCTATTGTCATTCACAGAGACAGTCGCCTGCCTTTGCTTTCTCTGGTCCTCCATGCTGAAGAGTGTCATTGAACAGGGCATCTCAGAACCTGCTGGGAAGCTCGCATTATAAACCCGAGGCGGAAACACACAGTCAACTATTTCTTGAGTGCTTGCTTTTGAGTTTTCAGAACATGAGAAAATGGTATAAAAGCTGAATGTGCAAATACAAATGGAGAGTGAAATTGGTTCTGAAGAACCCAAATAACACGCTTTTCCTTCCTGCTAAGAACTACCAGCTACTGAACAATTCCTGACATTTACCAAGAATTGAAAAATTCCATCTTTGCAGTTAACCATTCAAAGATCCAGCCTGCTCTTTCTTTACATAACCACTTTACTAGATGAAGACAAGCCTGCCTGGTTTACTGAGATGAGCTGTGAGAATTCTCCCTATGTATCTTTTGGGGATGATGTAGGTGCTGGGAACAACTCAGACCATTCTTATCTTCTAAAGTACTACTCAATCCTCAGGGCAAAGCCCAGATTGCTGCTGCTTCTCCAGGGTCTCCCCGAGCCTGCTACAGAGGCTCTCCCACTATCACCTACCAGGTCAGTTCTGAAGGTTTCAATTGTCAGTGTCACAGTGAACTTACCCAATGATACATAACCAAAAAGTAGCAGTAGTGCACAGGAAAAGCCCAGACTGAAATGTAAGATTTCTACTATGGGAGCTATTATGTATTAATGACACTAATCTCACATCTTACTTATCATTTATATGTAAAATACACAGAATTTTCTTTATTCAAGAACTGACTAAAAATATAATGTGTATTTAAATAAAAATTAAATAAAAAAGTGTTGCTGTGAAACACATATTTCCATTAATCTCCTTTAAAGCACATTCCCTCCTTTATTTTGAACACACTGATCCTGCTGCTTGTACCACTTTCTGCAGCAGTTCTAGAAGTCCCTTCTCAGGACAGTCTTTATGAGGTGTGATTTAAAAAACAACAACAGCAACAACAACAACAAGCTACAGTGCACGTTGCTGCCTGGCGCCATCCAACAGAAAGGCAGGCTCTTGAAAATACAACAGTGTGTCCTCGTTCACCTTCGTCATGGGGTCAGGCACCATGGACTTCCGGCTCTTCCCGGGAGTTAAAATAAAGTCAGGTTAGGACATTAAGACAGGACAGTGCAACTAAAGACCCTTACAAAACAGGACTCCAGGAACTGCTTCAGTACAGCAGTAAGTCATGCCAGTGTGTCTTTTACTTAGTATATTTAAAAATCTTACTCACAACAGTATTTTTTTTCATACTTTGTATTTTGCACAAGTACCAACAGTATTTACTTCATTTATACTTTTTGTCTTTTAGCTCTTTGGTTACCTGAATTACCAGGCTAGGATATTTAGCACTGCATCACGTAGAAATACTGATAACCAATAAAGCTCTGCTCTTTTTTGTTATTTTATGCTTACCCTATTACCATTCTTTTTCCTTCCTGTGAACAGCTGTTTTAATATTCAAGATGGATTCCTCAGTTAAATACACCCAATAACTGCATGGTTTCTTGGTGCATATGTTTTCACCCTAGTAATTTGTATTCTATTACACATTTCACGTTCTTTCTTGCCTTTACCCTAAGCTATGGATCACCAATTATTTTCAACCTAAGAACCTAAGCTAGGGATGGTGCTCATATTTTTAGTTCATTGAAAAAGGGAAAACAGTATTTTGTGATGTTTTGTAAACATCTTTTGAAAATTGAATTTTAATCCCTGCAGTTTTATTTGAACACCTGCCCTATCGGTTTGTGTACTGCTCATGGCTGCTCTAACACTACACTGTGGATCTGAATAGTTGGAGAAACACCATCGAGCTGCAGTTCCCTAAGCATGAGCCAGCTGTACTTCGCCCAAAATCCTGTCCCTCCATAGGCCAAGCTGCTTTGGTCCTTCATGCTGCTTCCTATATCAGGTGGCATGTCAGGTGCCTCCCCACCTACTGTTGTCGTGAAGATGCTGAGGTTGTTCCAACTTTGCACTGTTGTAAACAGGGCTTCAGTAAGTAATGTATCTTCTAGCCTTGGAAATAAAGGTCATTGTAGCTGGGGAGCAAGAGTCTACACTGGGTGTGATACGAAAGCTCTGGCTCTAGAGAGTACAGCTTTCACACAACACTGGGAGTGGACACTCTGCTACTGAATTCCACATTTTAAAATGATTAAAATGTTAAATTTTATTCTGTGTTATATTTTTACCACAACAAAGGCAACTGTTAAATTACTCGAAAAATGACTTTACTGTTAAGAAGTGAGTTTTCTTTATGCTATTAATTCTCTTAATCTTTTCTTCATAGAGACTACAAAAGCAAACCAGCTTGGATTTTGGACATATTAAAGTGTTCCCTAGTGAAGTTTCAGATATACTTCAACAATCATTAACCAGATTTGGAGTCTAGCAAGTTCTAGCAATATCAACAGAATAAAAAAGAACCCCACTGACATTTTTCAAAATGCAGTAATTCATTTAACTTTCCTGAATTGTAAGCAAGTTGTATGCATATAATTTTTAAAGTATTATTAGTACATGTTTGCAGTACATGACAATTACTTTCAACATGGGGAGTTGGTCCACATATGCAATACATCTTCATTCTTTTTACTTATATATATATCATATATGGAATCGATTATTTGTGGCACCTTTCCAGGTCTCTGAAACATTACAGAGCCTCCAGTTCCATAGTGGCAATGACTTTAAGAGGACCAAACTCCAAACTTGAAGCTATACTGGACTGGTATCCGCGTCCTAACCACCAATCTGCGTTGATACGAACTCCTGGGGGAACGAGGGGAGCTATCTGTACTGCAGTGTGCAGCTCTCATGGAGAACCAAGCATCTCCCAGCTCTAGAGAGAGGAGGCGGCATGGTTGGTCCAGTGGGTGGAGGAGGTCGCTCCAAATGTGGGGAGCAGCAAGCCTGGGAGAGGCAGTCTGGGAGAGGGAGGAGCTGTGGGGTAGCAGAAGAGCACACAGTAGATGAGGGGACAAAAGAAAGAAAAGTGACAATCTTCCATGTCATTTGCTGAATTCAGTCAGTGTCTAATTAATACACTAAGTGAAAACAGAGTGAACTTTATCGTAGAAATAATAGTTTTGTACCTTGACTTCACTGGAAAATTTTGTACTTTTGAATTAACAGTCAAATCCAAAACACCACCCAACCCAAGGAGTGTCAGTGAATCAGACAATCCAGCTGAAGCAAAGGGCAGCACAGCGGGACCAACTTGTCACAACGGCATGGCTCACATGTGACAGGGAGGTGTGACGGAGCATCGTTTTCCAGGATCTCCTGACACACATCCTCCGCCGATGTCAAAGCAATTCATACAGCCTCATCAAAGAGTAGTCAGCAGTGGGCTGACTGAGAGCACACACTGAATTAAAATAGATGTTTGTGTTTATCAGATACAACCCCTTTAGCTAGGCCATGCACAGCAGCTTCTAAGGGCATTTTGGAAATCACTGTGCATAGGTGGTTGAGCTGCTCACTAAGTCCTCCCTCCAGACTCTGGTGCTCATGATCAGAGGGATCCACAGGCCTTTGGCATTGCCAGATTGCTGGCTTACAAACACTGCTATAAGCGAGCTGCAAATTCAAATGATTTTTATTGTTTGGAAGGATTCCTTTTGAAATGCAGGGCATCAGTCTCTGCGATGCAAGTTCACAGCATATATCTGAGGGGGAAATGGATTTTTGTCCTGGGTCATATGAGCCACAAGTGTGCCATACTTACCTCTGGGGAGGCCCCTTCTAAGCATTTCCAGTCATTGTATGATTTATATAAAATTATAAAAGTAATTTAAGGCTGAGGCTGGTAGATTGGTCCTACAGTACGACTTAGATTGGGGCTCTCCCTAGAGAGAGACTTTGAATCACGCAAGGATTGTTGCTCGGGCCTGTCAAGTTGGAGGTCATCCTGGTCTGACTCTTCAGATGGGAATGGGATCAACCATTTCCCTTCTTTGGGAAATCGACAACACATGGCATTCAACATGCAAAGTCTTCTTGAATGTTTATTTCTTTTTAATTCAAACCTTTATTGGTACATTATGTATTCACATCATCATCACATTCAACATTGAGAGTTTAGTTTGTACCAGAATATGACACAACTTGATTCTCATTTTTCCCCTCCCCCACTCACCCTGCAACCCCCACCCTCTATACACATAAGCTTTGTTGCCTTTTTGTTTTATTACTATCACATTCTTTTTCCTTTCGCTATTCACCTTATACCCTCTTTCCTTTTAAATGTTTTCTATTTCACAATATCACCTGTACATTTATTTTTAAAAAATTTTATTAGTGCATATAATTCTCAGAACAGTGTGTTTCAATGTGTTGCTTTCTTTCATGCACATGACATATTTTAGTCATACCCATCCCACCCAATCTCTGTCCTTGCATCAGCTCCCTTACTCCCTTTCTCTTCTCTAAAGGAGTCTCTCTTCTGCTTTCATCCATGAGAAAGTCTCCATCGGGGCAACACAGGTGTGAAGAAAACCAGGGGTTTCTCCAAATGTCACCCAACCCCAGTGCAGGTCTTGCCCCAGAGAAGGAACGAAGGCCAGAAGCTAGGTCGCTGCTTGGGCCTGGGAGTCCTGTCACTTGGGTGACTTGGAGGACCGAGGTAAGAATCTGTGACCAGTCAGGAGAAGGGAGCAAACCTGATACAAAGCAGGTGGTCCAGGGAGTTTCGTGCTGACAGTTGGCACTGCCAGGGCTCACAGCTACCATGGAGGGAAAGGAAGAGAGGCCAGTGGGGGTGGTAGCTCTAAAGGTGCTGGCACCGGCAGAGGCTACTCAGAAAGTCAGGGTAGAACGTGTCCCTCAGGTCACTAGACCCTCAGTGTGAGGACATGGGATTCACCTGCCAAGGCCCACTGGTCAGTGATCCACAGTAGCCATAGAAACATGATCCTGTAGCACTTCCTGTCAACCACACACCCAGATGGAATGCAGGAAAAGCTCATGTCACCAAGCCAGGAAATTGGGTAGTTCAGTGAGGGCAGTCAGTACAGAAAAGGCCCCCACCAAGAAGATTCGGGCAGGAGACCCAGAGAGTCTGCTGCAAGAACCAGGCAGACAGTAACCATGGAGGAGTCTGTCTGGCCTTACCCGAGCCCTGCCTCCCTCCTCGAGGTCACCCAGAATGACCTAAGGAGCACAATTAGGACTTGCCACGTACGGATGCTTGAACACTGCATCTACTCCCATGGCTGACTTTCCAGCAAGGCCTCAAACCACGAGGAGCCACATCCTATCTTTGCAGCCTATGGCTCCCTATCACAGATTCTTTACGGATGCACTAAGGAAAATATCTAAAAGTTAATTACTCGGGTTGTCAGTTGAGAAGACTTAACAGACCTGAAGCAAAGAAATGAGATTCAGGATAGTTAATTCAATATAGGAGAGCTGGCACTGCAGCCAGACACCCAGGGAGTCGGGGGCTGCACTCTCCCAAGCAGGTGATAGGGTACTGACCTGTCTCTCATGGGAGAAGAACGGATCCACAAGGGAAGGAAGTGACAACAGCTGCTGATTGGTCAGGAGTGTGCACCAAAATAATCCAGCGCAGCTTCACAGGGAGCCTGGAGAACGTCATCACTGGTCTTTAGTAATGGCAGAAAGAGCCAAATGAATCAGAACTACACATTCGGGGAGGGAAACACTCCTACCTGCACTTACACACATAGTACTCTTTCGTCCTAAGAAGAGAGAGCTTTCACACTACACACTAGTGGCTGTTTTCTTGCGGCATTGTTAGATTTAGGAGAGTTTCAGAAGCACAGCCTAGAATTATAAGGTGACAAAGGTGTGCGTGGTGTGACTGTTCTGCAGAAACATACGCTGTACACAGTGCCCAGGAGATACTAAGTAAATATGAATACCCTTCCTTTCCTGTCCAAAGGGGGAAATAAATCTAAAAGACAATAGTGAAGGCCTCAGCCCAGGAGCAGAGGCACATGAAAAGGCTGAAGTGTATCCTAAAGATTATAGAATACTTCCCTCATGGACACACGAGCTACCAGCCAGCAAGACTCCTGCCTCCAAAAGATGGCTCATCGAAGAAAAACAGACTTGCTGTGAGGAGAGGGACACAAGGAGACTCAATGTCAACAGCAGAGGTGACATAACGAAATGAGGACAGTTGAGGACATCATCACTCACACCTGTAGCAAACACAGATCCAGCTCGCCCCTAGACAGATTAACATGAAGAAGAAAAATACAAAAGATAACTCACACTAAAACTCTATTTATCTCCATTATTGCAATCCAATACTTCTGCTTTCAACAGAACTTTTTTAAAAAAGTAGAAGAGAAACACAATCGGAACAAATAAAAGTGGCACCAGAACTAGACTCAGATATGATACAGATTTAGAAATTGTCAGATAAGGGATTTGAAGTAAGCTATAACTAATATACTAGAGGCACTAAGGGATGAAATAGACAATATGCAGCAACAGACGGGAGATGCCCAGAGCGAAATGGGAACTCTAAGGGAGGGTCAAAGGAAGTGCTACAAGTAATATCACCAGAAGCAATATAGAAAGAATCCCTTCCATAGACTGATAATTGAGTAGACCAGCCTGAGAGAAGACCTGTGATTATGAAGAGAAAGCAACAGAAACAATTTCAGAACTGTACACACATGAATCTGGAACCTGAGGAAACAAAGACACAGAAAGAAATATTTGAAGTAACAAAGACATTGGATTTCCAAACTTAAGCACAGGCACCAAAACCTAAGCTCCCAAAGTACACAGAGCACCAAGCATAATAAACACCACGACAAAACCTAGGTATATGAGATAAACTGCAGGAAGCCAAAGATGAAAAGCAGATCTTCCCAGAAATCGGAGAAAGATTAGTATTAGCTACGGAGCAAGTGAGGTAGGAATTATGTCAGGTTTCTCATCAGAAACCATGGAAGCTAGAAAAGTAGAATGAAATATCGAAAATGTTAAAAGAAAAAAAATACCAACTTGAGAAATAAAGAATTTTTCAGACAAACAGAAGCTTAGAAAAGCAGTTACAAAGAGCTTCCCCCTCAAAGAAACATCTGAAAAGACTTCCCAGGAGAGAGGAATCAATAAGAGTCAGAAGCTTTCTCTGAGGAAAGAGAAAGTGCTGCAGAAGGAATAAATACAAGTAAATAAAACCTTTTCCTCTCATTATTCTTAATTAATCCAACAATAAATGCTTACATGAGTAGTAAAATAAAGTATCACATGATTACAGCATTTGGGTGGGTGAAGGGGGCATACAAAGTGGTACTGTGTCATTTAAAAATACTTTCAGCATCCTTAAAAAATGCACATAGGAAATTTTCAGGCTGCCATTAAAATGGCTTTATGATATGCATAATTTGTGTGGTAAGAAAGAAGAAAAATGAGACCGTACAAAACATTCAGTTCAAACCAGAGGAAACAAGGAAGCCAGGGAAATGCACAAAGAAGAGATGTGACAATTGGAAATGTCAAAACACAGTAAATATTAGCCTGACAATATCTAGATTGGTTCAAATATGAATGATTTAAAAACATCAGTTAAAAGATACGCACTTGGGGCCGGGGATTTAGCTCAGTGGTTCTGGCACCTGCCTTGCAAGTGCAAGATCCTGGGTTTGATCTGCAGTAAGCACATACAACAATGCCAGGCGTGGTGATTCACATGCATCAGCAATCAGTACCACACACCACAGTGCCGGGTATTGTGGTTCACGCCTGTAATCCTAGCACTCGGGAGACAGAGGCAGGAAGATTGCTGTCAGTTCGAGGCTTTCTTGGGCTACACAGGGGCAGCCTGAACTAGAAAAGTGAGACTTTGTCTCAAAAAAAAAAAAGAATACGCAGACCTTGAGTGATATAAAAAAGTCCAATTCCAAGTAATCTGTAAGAAAGCTATCACAAATATAAAGACACCTGTCCCAAAGAAGGAATTAAGACATACAAACCATGCTGACAGCAACAATAAGAAATGCAGTGGTGCTGTCTTAATTATGGACAAGGCAGATATCAGAACAGGAAAGACCATAAAGGAAAAAGGAAGAAGATACATAATAATAAAGGGTTAATTTTCCAGACAGAGAAGAGACAGAGACAGAGACAGAGAGGCAGGCTGACTTAAGACCCTGGAAAGGAGTCAAGTTCACAAGGCTGGATCAAGAGAAACTTCATAGTGCATCCGTGGTTAACTCTCCAGGGAAGAGTGGTGGCCTACCAGCTAGAGTTAAACCCTGAGTCCGCCATATGTGTGCACTGCAGCTGAGGAAGCAGCAAATGGTCAGCAAATCAGTGGGCGTTTACTGACACACAAGGAAAGACTGCCAGAGTCACCCCTGAGGAGGTGGGTTTGAACTAGAGACATCAGTGTGACTTCATAGCTGGATCCATTCAGTCCCAGGCAGCTGAGCATTTGCACGTGGATTGTTATCTCTGCATATCATGGGGCAGTTACACAACTTCTCCATCATCTTGGGGGCCAGAAACAACAGTACCCAGGACCAGTGAGCACATGCAGAGGCCAGACATTGGCTTCTAACACCACCAACCAACAATAGGAACCAGTGGCAGCATCAAGTGGCAAAAGGTGTATAAGATGAACCTGAAGCACCCACTACTGCTGCAAGTGGGAATGTACTCACAACACACACGTACTCACAACACACACGCACACACACACACACACACACACGCTTGCATGTTGACGGACAAATGAAAAAGGTATGTGGGAGTCCCTGAAGGCCACCTGATCATTAATGCCAGTGTAATTCTGGCAAAAAAAGGGTAGTATTGGTTTAATTTCTCAGTGTATAAGAAAAATATCTGTAAGCCCTGGTTATATTGCTGAATTATTGACTAATTAGATGAATGGGTGGGAAGAGATGCTACACGTCTGGACTTTGAGTGGATGTTACAGTGAGATCTTGAAAGGAAGGGAATACACTTCCTATGGCAGGTGGAGTCGGACAGGCTGCTGCTGACCCTGTGCCCTGTAACCCTGGACTCCTGCTCCTCCCACCCTGTGAGTATGCGGCAGACCGACAGATTTGCCCCATCAGAGGTGGCTGTCACTTCCACAAGTGGCTCGCAAGGGTCTCCTCTCATGTACACACTGTTTCTCTGGCTCCCCTGGGGTGCGTCGCCTGATCCACCAGACACAGGGCAAGGAGATGAAGCAGCGTCTTGCCAGCCTCTGGCCCAGGACTGAGACCCACCCTGCAAAGCCTTTGAGGGATGGGAGCCTGCTGTCAGCTGGTGGGTGCAGTGGGGGTCTTTTCCTAGCAGACCTCTGGCTGGTGACTTTGCTGCTGCGTATTCAGGACAGTGGGGATAGGGCCAGAGCTAAGGTAAGCTACTCCTGGACCCCAGGCCCTCAAAACTGAGAAAATAAATTAGCTTTGTTTAAAACCTCCATGTTTTCAGATGATTTTCTATACAGAAACAGCTAAGGAAGGACTTTAAAATGATAGAAACATTTTGGAAAATGACTTATAAGCTCCTCATCAGAAGCTTACCTGCATCTACCTTAGAAGTCACCGTTTCCATTGCTAAGTTAGTCTGGGAGGAAGGAAAAGTAGAGGTTCGCAAGCAGACTTGTACACAGACTCACAGAACAGCTTCATTGCCAATAGCCCAAAACCAGAACCAGCACAAGTAGTCATTAGCAGAGAAGAGATAAATAATGGTCCATCCTTAGAGCAGGGTACTACTCAGCGCTAACAGAATGAACTGGTGAAATATGCAAAACATGATGGGCCATAAACACTGTGTTTAATGAAGGAGGGCGAAATGTATGATCTCATTTACATGAAACTCTAGAATAAGCAGAACCAATCTATGGTGATAAAATCAAAATAATTGCTGCTGGGGGGATACCAGGAAAAAGCCAGAAGCACCTCTCTGATGGTGACGGCTGTTATACATCCTGACAGGGGTGTGGCATAGACAAATGCACCAGACAGAACAGACCTGTCCGTCTTCTTACATGTAAATTACACCACAAGCAAAAGCAGAGGAAAGGAATAGCAAGGAAAAGAGAGTGAAGCCCCCAGTCCACGATGCAGCAGTTCTGAGGAATGCAATATTCACATCATAGGAAAAAATACTGTTACTATTCTCCTAAAGTAATGGATTATGCCAGAGTCAAACATGTCTTTGTGTGAGTGACATAAAACTGATCAGACAGTTGTGTCTCTCCCATATTTTTCTCTGTAAAGTTTTGAACCCTGATAAATAAAATATATATTCTAGCATAGAGAAGAAACATCTGGCATGGCGGGCACGGTAAGCCTCTCTCCACTGTAGCGGTGAGCCCACGAAAGTGACCAAACTCAACTCTACAAAGCAGGCATCATTCCAACTTGAGAACACTAAAAGGATGACATGGACACTGACTGTTAGGAGCAGCGTGGCCAGGTCACCCTCCAGCGCCTGTCTCTTGGGGTCCTACAGTAAACAGACTGGAGTGAGGGGACACGAGCAACAGCACAGGAGCAGCCGTGAGCGGTAGACAGTGGCTGTGACTACATGGGCAGTGTTACAATTGTTCCGGACAGCTGGCAAGACCAGTGTCTGCCATTTATGAGCACCTGCTCCTATGCCAAGAACCTTCCATACATCAATATTTCCGGAGCCTCAGTTTTGGAAGTTGGAAATAACAGCTACACTATCTGCCTCAGATGTAAGAATCAATGAAATAACTCGTCCAAACATAGGTATTGGAGAGTGGCATGCCAAGGTTCTGCCCCACATCTGACTCTACAGCCCAACTCCATCCTCCGCGGTGCCCTCGTCTGCCTCTATCCTGCACTGTAGAAATGTGCAGCTGTCTTTAACTTCGGCGCACAAAAGCGACCAAACTCAACCCGACAAAGCAGGCATCGTTCCAATTTGGGGCGGGAGACACTAAAGGGATGGATGACAGTGGGCACTGCCAGGTAACTGAAGAGTTAGGAGAAATCTGGATTTTAGTCTTGAAGGGGCGGCCTATGGGATAGACTTTCATCACCAAGTTTTGTGCCTTGCGGGGCCAGGGCACTCCTGGTCCTCAGCCACTAGTCTACTCCTTCCAACAAAACTAAGGATTTGACGTTGGGGAATAAAAATTGAATTGTGCGTCTTGATTTTCCATCCAGTGCATCCATACTTAAAATCTGTGTCCTGAAAAAAATGTCTAGAAAATAATTAACCTCATACTTATCCATACGGCTGCACGCTAACGCGCTTTTGGGGCGTTCAGAGTTGTGAAGTTAAAATGTTTCCACGCGATCTGCGCGAAGTACCTGCTCTTTCCTAATTTATTCTTAGTTCCTTCCACCTGTGTCCAAATCCTGCCAAGTATCAGGACTTCAAAGGCTCCACAGGAAAAGAGAAATTACAAGACAGGGACAGGGAAGGGCGTGGGGAGCAGCAGAGACTAAATGGCCAGTCCCAGAGCCGGGGCACCCTGAGGAGGCTTCGTGGTCCGGGGCGCTCCCCATTCAGGACGCCTCCCACCTTAGCGGTGGCCGCGGCCGCGCTAACGACCCGGGAGCACCCAGCTCCTCCCCCGCCCCTCCACTTGCTCGCCAGCCTGTGCAGCGGCTTCTGGCAGAGCCGCGCATGCCACCTCTCGACCATCCCGAGGTTTGGCGAACAGAGCCCCGAGCTTGAGCTGCAGGCAGGAGCGGGCGCCGGCCCCTCGGAGTTGCCTCCCTCCACCCACCCCGGGGGCGGGAGGCCGGGATCCGCAGCGCTTCCCGCTCCAGCCGGGCTCGGGCGGGTGCGCGCGGCTCGGGGCCCGTGGGTCCCACCCCTTGCGCAGCGAGGAGCCGGGTCCTGCAGCCCGCTCCCTACACACCTCCGCCAACCTCCTCTGCGCTCCTGCATTTGCCCGGAGTCTGGGCTCGAGCCCTGGACCGGCTCCCGGGAAGGCAGCGCTGGGCTGGACGCCCTCGGAGCGGCTGGCGCCGGCGCGGGTCCCTCTGGGGTCCGAGCGGCCGCGACTCCTCCCCAGGCTCCGGGCTGCGGATCTCGGCTTCCCCGGCGCAGAGCCCGAAAGACCCGCCCCGCGGCCGGAAGCGCCCCGCGCCCGCTCGCTCGCGCTCCAGGCTCGCGCTGGCCGCTGAGGATCCCGCGCGACTCCCCGGGGGCGCGCACCGCGGCCGCCACCTCCCCACGCCGGGCAAGTTTCGCCGCTAGAGGATCCGGACCCTACAACTTCGTGTGGCCATGAATCAAACAGCGGGAGCCTCCAACAACGTCAGGTGTCCCCCAGGGAAAGGCCACAAGGTAAGGGACCCGCGACGGCCCGCGGGGACTCGGGCTGGCGCGCGACCCGCGATGGGGCAGCAGCCGCCCCCTCCCGCCTGGCGGGGTCCTTTCCTCCTGTGGCGGGTTTGTGAGACGGGGGGTGGGGTTGGTGGACCCCAACCCGTGCAGGCTGGACCGTGCGCCTTCCTGGGCCGCCTGGGGCCAGAGAAGCTCCTGGCTCCGCGCCTGTGCGGGGCGCGGCTGCTCCCCACTGGCCGGGTCCGGCGGAGAGCCCCGCGGTGGAAGGAACCCGCGCCGGTCCAGGCCGAGCCGCGAGCTCGCTGCGGGAGGAGGCTTCCCTAACGCCCTCGACGTGTGGGACACGCGCTTCATTAACTTTAATGAGTCCAGGCGTGCCTGGAATTACTTCCAGGAAACCCGCGAGGGTCTGAGAAAGGCAGTCGGTCAGTGGTCGGAGGAGTCCACGCAGATCCTCTGTCGTAGCTAAAAGGTGCAGGGACGAGCTCAGACCGGTTACGCTGAGGCCACAGGGGCAGAACTCCAGAGGCAGCGTTTCCCACTCCGCCCAGCGCTGCAGGCCAAGCCCGCGCTCTGGACTCTCCCATTTACCTGTGGCTCCGCTTTGGATGTGGCTGGTTTCGGGGAAATTCCTTACCCGGGTTACCCAGAAAAGCCACAGAGTGATGTGCTTTTAAAATATTTGATAGTGTTTGTTATTTTTAAATCTGAAAGCCAGCAAGTACTTTTGTTTGGAGCATGCTAGTTGGTATGCAGCCTGAACCTATGACCTTCGGCTCGCACCTCACACCTATTGTGGCATATGCATTTTATATGCGTATGTTTATTAGCGAGCTGGAACACTGTGCCATTCTTGATCTACTTGTTGGGGTTTGGGGCGCCTGTGTGGAACTAACTGAACATGGAGGGATGATACTGGGTTTGGTGGATGGATAAAGAAATTCTCGGCCTGTTATGTAAGATGAGCACCGAGGGCTGAGTAGTTTTATTTCAACTGAGTAATATCAAGCTTTTTCTCCCCGTTTAAAATCTAGATGAAGTATTGGAATCAGTAAGCCGTCTCTCTGATCTCTGCCTTCATTAACTGTCATTCTAGTGGTTACATGTTTCACATTTACTTTATTTAATATTCACAGGAAATGGCATTATAATACCTAGTAGCTAACATTGTAAGATTTTAAATTAGAAATAGTAAAGTGTTACACGTCAGTGATTATGTAGTGGAGATGTGTATGGAGTTCCGAAGATCATTGGGTAATTTCTTTTAAAAAATGCCTTTGGCTTCCATGTGAAAGTGGCTTTTTGGCAGAACTGGAGTGCAGGGGACTGACACCAACGGGGCTTTCTGGGAAACATCAGAACATGCATCTACAGTGTACTGCTACTGTGGGGCCTGTTGGCCATGAGTCAGGGTAACCCTGTGCATAAGTGGCCAACCCATACTTGGTTCATTAATCGCATTCGTTCAGTGGACCACGACCATGGGAAAGGGCGTTGAAGTTCTGGGAACCCAGAACTGCAGTGAGAACTGAGACATGGCTGTCATCCTACATGCAGTCGGGCTGCAGCCCACCTTACGCTTGCTTTCAAATCCAGTGACTCGTGCTGCCGGGGAACCCATGGCTGGGTGTTAGCTCTGAGCAAAGGATGTTAATTCTCTTCTCCAGAGGAGAATTCACTGAAGTCCTTTCCCTTCAGCACTACTCCTAGGACTGCACAACTTCAGCTGGCCTCTTGGAAGTAGCTGCTGTGAGAGAAGTCTGGGCCAGTGACAAGACGGGAGAAGATGTACCTAGGGGCTCTGTACACTTGAGGGCCAGGAAGACAGCAGGGTGTGGACAGTCTGCAAAGAACTAGACAGCTCACACAATCCTTAGGGTATAACATTTTTGACCCCAACACTAGGGATTGAAACCAGAGCTTTTACACAGAGATACATCACCAGCCATTTTTAAAATTTTGAGACAAGATCCCTCTCAGTTGCTAAAATGTTCAGGCTGGGCTCAAACTTGGGGTTTTCTTGCCTCGGTCTCCCAGGGTACTAGCATTACAGGCATGGACGATCACACTTTTACAACGTTTTAAAACATGAAACTCAATAATATTGCTTGGTTTTCTCTGGTATTTGAAAGAAATTTGTTTCCATTTCATGCGCTGTTTGGAGACTCATTTGCAGAGGCTTCCCTGGGGGCGAAGGCTGTGACCACTACTGAAGGTGTGCCAGCTGGACCCCCTTTGTGCATGTCATTTAACTACTGGTTTCTGCTGACACAATTTAAACTTGCCAAGTCATTGTGCTTTGTTCTTGTGCAGACAGAGGAGCGAGGGAATTTCTCAATGAATGAGTCCCGCCATGTGTTTCTTACCACTGGGTTCATTCACAAATATTGAAACTGAGCTGAGGAACACAAGGTCCTTGATGTATTTTCTTTGCTTCTGTGTGTGGGATCATCAGCTTTCTGTTGAGGGCCACAGAGATGACTGACCGACCACACTGTCACCTCTGCGTAAGCAAGGAGCCACTCCTCCCGAAAAGACAACTCCAGGCATCATGGTCACATGACGTTGGGGAATGGAAGGTCTTTTTGTGGGACCCAGTCGATCTACCTGTTGTGTTGACTTAGTGGTGGGCACCATGCCAGTCTTCATCAAGTGCTAGTCCCCAGCCAAATCCATTCTACAAAGAGTTGAGGACGACCTAAGTCTGGGTGCTGGCTGTGGTCTGATGCACTCCCTAAATTGTAGTTGCCTCCTAGAAACCTGCTCTTGAGCAAAGGGCCAAACGTGAGTTTTGTAAAGCAGCGTAAAGTACAGGACATAAGACTGCACAACTTCAGCGGGCCAGGACCATGCTGACTCTGACCAGACACTCTTCACACAAGATAACTAGCTCTATGAAGGAAGGGCTCCTCTTTCAGCCTCTGGCTTGGAGAGAGAGCAGAGGCTGGTGCTGAGTCTCTTTGCTTTGAGTTTTCCTGAGAGAGAATCTTCCAAGTCATAACCCGATGGTCCACATTCCTTCAGAAAGCCCGGATGGTCTCTTGTCCATCTCTGCAACAGCAGAGGCAGTTGTCCGAATCATGGGCTTTGAGACCCAGCTGTACCTCGGGTAGGTTACTTAACTTTGGTGTCCAAGTTTTATGAGACCTTCATCACTGGGGTCCTAGAAGGGTTCAGTAAGCTGCTCCTTTGGGGGGATGGTACACAGGGGCTGGTGTTACTTTAACTTCCAGTGCCTCAGCAGGGGTGTGTGGACCAACATCCTCCCAACTCTTTCTATGAATATGGCCCAAATTGTTCATAGTTTTCCACAGTAGCTCCTATTTGGATGGCTGGCTCCTCTGCAGCAGGCCCGAGAGAAGAGGGCACAGGGCACGGTCCTCAGATACATGGGATTCTCAGAGAGGTAGATGGTAATATGCTAGGATCCTATAAGGAAGAAAATAGCATAAATAAACAGGTAGCATCTAACTGGATTTCTCTTTTGTAAATCTTGGAGGAGGTGGAAGGAGTATCATCCATCTCTTCTATCCCTTAACACAATCCCTGTGAAGGAGTATGTTCTCTCATAGTCAGCAGTTGCTCTCTGATGTCTTTGTGTCACGTGGCTACAGGGGCCTCAGAGGAACAGAATAGGTTCACGGACTAAATATTAATAAAACAAAGGGAAGCAAAGAGCTCTTCACACGATGTGATACTGTAGTTATTCATGCAAAAGCATGTTTTCTTTCTTCTCCGTCTAATTTTTAGATTGCTTCCTTCTCTTTGGTTTTTCCATATTTGGATAACCATTTTGGGGAGTCCTGTGCCAACTTTTTTCTGGTACCGGTGATTGAATCCAGGGCCTGAGATACATTCCCAGCCTTCTTTTATTTATTTATTTTGATATAAGATCTCAGTCATTAAGTTGCCCAGGCTGGGCTTGAATTCGCCAACTTCCTCCCTCAGCCTCCCAGAGTGCTGGGATTACAGATGTGCCCTGTCATTCCTGGCCATTATTTTTTGACATATTTTTCTTTCCCCATTGTTTTCTTTGTTAGGAGAGCAATTATATATACATTCTATGAGATTTATATTGTCTCACCGATGGATTCATCATTTAAACCACTTTTTAATGCTGTTCAAGGTGGCAGATCTCACAAGCACATTTTCCAGTTTGTGAAATTCCTCTCCTAGCCAGTGTGCCAATAAGGTCCATTAATTAATTTATTGAGCTTGGACAAAAATCTTGCCTGTTCAGAAGTGTACAGTTGAGAAACAGCTGCCTGATGGTAAAAATACAGAGGCTTCTTTCTCTTTTTGTAGATATTTAAAAGTTGAGTTTGCGGTTCTTATTCTCTCTTGTCACCCAAGAGGAAAAGGACTGTTTCCCTGAAAAGAAGACCTAGAGGAGAAATAATCAGCCTTGAAAAGTAGATGTCAAAAATACTGGCCCGGATCCACCTGGCCTTCCCTTCCTCACCACGATTCTCTTGCTCGGTGGATATTTTGTAAATTCAGTACCCGGGATTGAGAATCCGAAGTTCTGCACATCTGGTGTAGTGTGGTCCTGGAATTAGTGGCATTGAGTTTCTTTTATAATCCAAGAGTTTGGCCTTCGTTTTCCTAAGTTTTTAATTCAAACTTCCTGTTGTTTTGTACCCCAGGGCCACATCCAGGGAGGAATGGCCGCTGGGCTTTTTCTCCAAGACTGCTTTAGACTTCTCTCCCCTCCTCACCATTTTTTCTCTTTGTGAACCTCTCCTTATTTATTGTCAAGCTCTTTCATTTCCCCTCCTGTCAGTTCTTCCACTTCTCTTTTATTTTCCCGCTGTGCTATATTCACCAAAGCTTACATTCTTTATAAATTGTAACTTGTTCTATCTGAAGGCTTTTGTATGATCCTCTGCCCTCATTAACAGCAGCACCTATTTCCTGCCCTCCTCTCTCCCCAGGACTGTGTGGCTGTCTTTCTCCTTCTTTCCTACACTTCTTGTTTGGATCAGCAGGACTTGGCCCTCCTGGGTGCTTCACTCCCTTTCCAAACATTTCCTCAGTCTCCACTGCTTTGGAACTAAGACTCACTCCTTGATTTTCAGACTTGCCTTCCCCGAAGAGACTAAATCGGCCTCTTTCCCCGAGCGCTGCCCACACACAAGAGAAGCTCTGGCAGGTTCTGGCTCTGCACTGATTCTTTCTCTCCCCGACTCCTTTCCTCCTTGTCTGCCACAGTGACTCCCCTGATGGGTGTGATCGGAGCACTGGCCCCCACCCAGGAGGAGTTTCCCCGCAGCAGTACTATTCAGTAGCGTTTCTATTGTGAGACCCTCCCACCCACTCTGGTGTGTGCACCCAGCAGTTCCTGAATGCGGTTCTTCGTGAAGTCACCTTATCCTGACCACTTGACAGCTGTGTCCTGTCTGGCTCCTCCTTTGCCAGAGCCTCCTCTGTCCCTAACACATAGCATTTAAAAACAGCGTCTCACCTTGCAGTCATGCCTTCTAATTTCCCTTTGCATAAAAACCAAGGTCTAACAGAATCCAGCTGGTGAATGTGAGGGGCCAGGCCCATGGTCTGCGACCTGTAGTTCTCGATGGTCCTTCCCATCGCTGTGTCGGAGCTGCCTCCTTCCCTTAGCACCAACTCAAGAGCCACCTCTGATGTAGCCCTGGACATTGGCAGGGTCACCCTGCAGCACATTTCACTGGCACTTCCGGTTGACGAAGGCGTGTCTGCCCCACAGTTCATTGTAGCCACTGTGGTTCTCATGCTGAATGAGAAGTTTACGTGTTTGGTTGTAATTTCAGAGAAGAAATGGGAAAGGCCACCCATATAAATAAAAAATGTAAATTCTTTTTATGACCCAGAACTTAAATCATTCTGAAGAATTTTAGAAAGTTTAATGGAATGCATAAAACATAAATTGCTTTAATGACTTCCAGGATATTAGTGAAAATCTATTTATGTTATTTTGGTTTTACATTTTATTGATTTTTAAATTTTTAATTGTCCCTATTTTCTGAATAAAATACATAAAATGAATAGATGCTCATGCATAAGTTAAGTTTCCAGGAATAGCAGGCAGTAAATGAGTAGTAATTGTTTTTCTGGTTTCATTTGTTGGATCACTTTTTAACTCACAAGCTGAACCCGACACGTGCTATGGTGTCTCCCCTTTCCATGCCTTCTCTGTTTGTGGCTTCAACCAACTCTGGATCCAAAATATCTAGAGAAAAATTGCTTCCATACTGGACATGGGCAGACAGCTATTTCCGAGGTATTTACACTGAATTCCATATCACTGTAATTGGATTTAAAATGGCTAAGATGGATGGGAATGTGATACAGACTATATGCAGATGCTGCCTCTATTTACGGCATGTAGCAAGGAGTTGGAGAGCTTAGAACTGTTGTGTGCCTGGGTCCTGGAGCCACTTCCTGTGGACGCCAAGGAATGATTGTATTAGTTCCGGCATACCTAGCACCTCATGAAGGAAACAGGCTGATTGGAATTTTACAGGAACCTCCTAATGTGGTATTGCCTTTGCTTTTGGGCCCAGAAATCTGTATTTCACTAACAACAACAGAGAAACTTATATAATCTTGTTCATCTTCTTCCCACGTTTTGGGAACTTTACATTTTTGTATTATTGCAGAGATATAATGTGCGTATTCCTGTAGTGTCTGGCATTTTTGCCTTTGATGAGAACTTCAGATTCAGTTTTAAGAAATCATATTTAGACATTACTCGGCAATTTAAAATTGCATCTGACAAAATGTGCACACAGAACCAGTTCGTGTTTTTATTTTTCACAAACTCAAAAAGAGCTGACGATGCACTGGGCCCCATCAGGCATCTTAACTATAAATTCAGATAGGGGAGAACTTGCCCGCCAGGTTTACTTACTGGGGCCAAGAGGAAATGGGAGGAAGGAGCCCAGCGGAGACATTAGATGTAGCAGCGCTGGCTTTCCAGTTCCGGTCCTGTGCCGCCAGGACTTTTCCCGTTTAAAAGCTCAGGGAGTTGGAAAGTTGTGTTTCCCAGTGGTCTTGCAACCCTAGACGGAACCACAGGCAGACTGGCCGCCATTTTTGAGGCGTCACAGGCTGTGGGTGGCAAAGAGAGTTCTACAGGAAATAGACTTCATGTGGGACTTGGTGGGAACCCTGCGTCTTTATTGTGGAAACTGTGGCCTTCCAGGGGAAAAATACACCACAGTTACCAGATGGACCGTTACAGAGGCTCTTAATCGCAGTTTTTCATGTTTAATGAGTACTCAGCTTACCACATAATTTTGCAAGATATTGAAGATAACTAAGTTCACAGTGTGTGCCTTTAAAAAAGCCAAGAAAAACCGTAATTATCCCTTTGGCTTATGACACAGATGTGATAAATACTAGAAACTTATGTTTCAGAACTGTGTTGAGATATAATTGATGACATATATTTAGACTACACAATTTGATATGTTTTTACAAATGTAGGAAGCAACCATAGAAACACAATTGATAGCACATAGGTGACTGTCCTTCCCAAGAGTTTCTGGTGCCTCTTTTGCTGCCTCTTAACTGCCCCTACGACCTCTTCCCAAGTGAACAGCTCACCTTTCTTCGGTTGCTATAGATTCTTTCTGCTTTATAACATTTTATGAATGTGAAAACATTAAACTATGTTTTCTTTTGACCTGAATATTTTCCCTGGTAATTATTTTGAGTTATTTGCAGTGTAGCGTTGTATCAATGGTGTATTCATTTTCCTGCAGAGCGATCTATGATTGTGCAGCCCTGCCATTGTGTAGCCCTGTCTACATCTGTAGACACTCAGGGACGGGACTTGGCTGTTACCAATGGGGCTGTTCACCCATGCCTATACAAGATTTTTATGGACGTAGCTTACATTTCACTTACTTAGGAGTAGAATACTTAGGTCATATGATAGTAGTATATATGTTTGCTTTTTTAAAGTTTAAGCTGACAAACTAGTTTCACAGTGGTTTTAGAATTTTAAATTTTATCCATAGTAGATGAGGCTCTCTGTCCCTTCAAATCTTTGTTCGGACCATTTCAATAAGTAGAATAGTACTTTGTTGTAGTTTGGATTTGTGTATTTCTGGTGGTTAATGATGTTAAGTATCTCTACCCAGGCTTGTTATCCATATATCCACTTGACTGATAAGCTTATAAAAATTCAGATCTTCGATATGTGCTTAGTTCAGCTTCTTGAATTGAGTGTTTTATAAATTCTTGGGTGTTATATGTGACTTTACCATAGTTTTCTCTCAGTCCAAGGATTGATTTTTAAATTCTCTTCATGGTAGCTTTTGAAGACTAGAAGTTTGCAATATGGATATTTACATGCAGGAAAGAACAAAAACATCCTGATTCATACCTATCCATCACACTATATAAAACTATTTCCTCTAAAGAGATCATAAATATAAATACTAAAACTAAAGTGTAAAAACATTAGAAGAAATCATGGGATACTCAATAGAATGATCAATTTCATTGATGTTCTCAAAGAATTAACTTATGATCTTATTTTCACATTTCTATTTTATATATTCTTGCTCCAATGTTAGTGTTTGTTTTATTTACTGCATTTAACTTACTCTTCTGTCCTACTTAAGGTGAGAACTGAGGTCATCGCTAACGCCTTGGTTTCTCTCTGGTGTGGATGTGTCGTGTTATAAGTACTTAAGTCTTGCCTCAGAGGCAAATTTTGCTTTTGATAAATTTTGTATGTTGTGTTTTTACTTGAAGTTATCGCAAAATAATTTCTAATTTCCTTTGTATGTCTTCTTTGATTCATGAGTCCTACAGGTGTGTTTATTAATTTCTAAACCATTGGAAATTTCTAGAGATCTTACTTATTTTGATTTCTAATTTAGTTTTCTTATATTTGATTAGGAAAATACTTTTTATGACTTACACATTTTATGATTTATTGAGATTTGTTTATGGCTCAGAATATGGTCCATCTTGGAAATTGTTTCCTGTGCAGTTGGAAACAACATCTCCAACTCATTCCCACTGGACTGTCTTAAAATGTTACATCTGCGTGGTTGATGTGTTGCTTAGATCTTACATATTTGTGTGCATTGTCTTCCTACTTGTTCTAGAAAATGAACGATGAACATTGGAATTCCCAACTAAAACTGCAAATTTTCTTTTATTTTCTATTTATACTTTTGTTTATTTATTCTTCATATTATTTTTGCTTTGCTTTTTGGTAGGACTATACCATTATTGATATAAATATTCAAGTTATTCATGCCTTGTTATAAATTGATCACTTTAGCATTATAAAATGGCTTAGTCACTGGTAATATTGTTTATGTCGAAACTGAGCTTATCTAATGTCTATAAAGACATTGAGCTTTTAAAATTAGTGTTAGTATGGTATATATTTTTACATCCTTATACTTTTATGTAATTTATGTCCCTGTGTTTAAAATGCATACCTTATAGGCAGTGTATACGTTTTAAAGAACATAATTCAACAAATTCTTTGTTTGGAATTTTAGAACATTCATATTTAATATATTCATTGACATGGTTTTATTCAAATATATCATCTATTTGCTTCTGTTAGTCTTGTCCCTTTTCTGTTTATCTGCCTATATACAGATCAAGTAATTTTTCTGATTTCCTTTGGTCTTCATTGTTGGCTTACGAAGTAGAATGGACTGTTTTGTTAATTTGTGAGGTGTTTCAGAGCTTATCTTATCCCTCTTTAATAACTAAATATAGTCTACCTCAAGTAATGTTGTAGTATTGCGTGTACATTGTAAGAAGCAATATGTTTCTTTTTTCTCCATAATTTCATGGTATTGTCATCGTTATTATTACTACTTATATTTATATGGGGGGCATAGCACTGCCTATACTTAAATAGATAGGAGAGAGAGAGGGACAGAAAGTGAGAGAGAATTAAGTGATTTTTTTTTTCATATTCCCCCTTTCCCTTCCTGCTTTTTATTTGGGATTATCTGTATATTTATGTTGTCATGTTCCCTGAGATTTTCTTCTGCAGGGACAGCTTTTTTCCTAACCCCATCCAGTGTATCTTTCTCTTGCACATTTTACTTTATCTTCTAGGACTTCAACTTAATACCATCTATGTTTTTTCATAATTAACATTATGGAGTACAGTTAGAAAAACTCTTTTACATCCATATTTGGCAATTTTAAAAGCTACAGTAATACCTTGGTTCACAAATGCTTTTGTTTTTGCACACAATTCCGTTCTCAAACAAAAGCATTTGCCAAATATTGCATGTTTTATAATACCACATTGAGTTCCACACCTGACCCACAACCATCTTCCCTATACGGATGGCAACTATGTTCACCAACATCATAAACTGAGGGACCACCATATACTGATTTGCCCCCAAGATTAAATTTGTGTTACTTTCCTTCCCAGCAGGCTTTTAATAAGATGCTCAGATGTCATGAATTTTACCTCACAAGTGGCAGTTATTTTAATATTTCAGTATATATTTTAGGGCTTATTTTCTGGAACTTAATTAGGTTGCTTGGAAATACTTGTTTAGCGGCTCTTATCCAAAAATCTGAAAACTAAAATGTTCCAAAATATGTAAGTTTTTGAGTACAGATATGACAATCAAATTTCAGGATAGTTTGGATTTCTAGATTAGGGAGGCTCCGCACTTAAATTTGAGGCAAATATTAAAAAGTTCTCTAACATCTGAAGCATTCTTAGTCCCATGTAGTTTTCATAAGATGCGCTCCAGCTGCAGTTTGATTGGTTCGGATGTAGCTTTTCCAGTTTCCTTCACAAAATCAACAGTGTGCTCAGTCTGGGTTAATTACCTGTTTGCAAGAGCGGGAAGTGTTCTGTGAACTCTGGCACATGCCTGTGACTCCCGAAATGTCGTAGCCTGGCTGCATGGACAGATACCCTGTCCTGCTCTGCGGTCACGGCTCTGTGGCCTCTAACACTTTCCGGTGCTTCCTTTTCCAGTCCTGGACGGTTGCCCTCACGCAGGCCTGTTCTTACTGAGACCCTCGGAAGATCCTTAGTGCTCTCCTCCACACTGTCTCTCCTCTCCTATCACCTGAATCTGCTCTCTTCTCCCAGACTCTTGATTCTTCAGTTCAGAGACTCCCCTGAGGACCCACCTTGGTGCCTGTCCTGGAAACTGCTAAGCTGGGGACATCACAGGTGCATCCCCGTCATTACCTGCCAGTCAGGAATCATGTCTTTACCTGATACTCAGTGTCTGCAGACGTGTTTGGTGTGTTTCCACAAGCTGTGTTTCAGCGAGGAAGAGGAAGCCATTTTCTGCTCAGCCATTTTGACAGGAAGTGGAAGTTCCTGAGAAAGTCCTTTAACATCTCTTCTTTCATGTTAGAAGTATTATTTTAAAAATAAAACAAGCCTAAGAGTTATTAGAAGTTTAGAAGTATAAGGAAGAATGCTACAAGATGCATGAATGGCATCAGCCAGAAGACTGAAAGTGACAAGTACTGGCCTGGAGAATAACACGAAGTTTCCTTCTCCTTCCTTCCTCCTTCCTTCCTCCTTCCTTGCTTCCTTCCACTTGTTCTCTTTTCTATGAGTGTTACCTTATTTCTTCTTCACAACAGCCACTAAAGTAGACACATTTTTATTTCTCCTGTGTTTTGAGGAAATCCAACTACACTATCATTTGTGAATTGCTGTGATCATAAGGCAAGGAAATTCAAGAAAATCTTTAAAATTGAAAATGTGAAATAATGAATATTATTAATCTCTCATTTATCTGACATCCACCCATGCTTAGGTGAAACTGTGTGTCCATCTACTAATTCACTGAGGGCTGAGCATTTCTTATGTAGTTCATAAGCTTTAGATTTCTGCTTACTATTCTTTTTGTTTGTTTGTTTGTTTTTTTGAGACAGGGTCTCGCTTTGTAATTCAGGCTGCCCTAAGCTCAGCCTCCAACTCACATCACAGCAATCCTTCTGCCTCTGCCTCCCGAGTGCTGGGATTACAGGGGTGAGCCACCATGCCTGGCACTGTGGTATGTGGTACAGATTGCTGCTGGGTGTGAGTCTCCACACCCAGTATTGTATGTGGTTACCTGGGGATTGAACCCAGGTCCTTGCACTTGCAAGACAGGTGCCGGAACCGCTGAGCTAAATCTCTGGCCCTCCTGCTTACTATTCGTAAAAATTAACCACAAAAGGCTCCTAATTTTATTAGTGAGTCAAAGTCTTCACAGATGAGACAGGACATACATAGGATGTATTTGTGAATGTTAAAAATGAATAACACAAATTGTGTGGTGGTGACTTCCCAGTGTAACTTAGTTCTTGTGGGAAATAGGAACCATTTCTTCCTGTTCTTTGTGCTGTGTGTTTCACATACAGAGAAAAATCTGTATAGATTAAAGGCTTTGAATGAAAACCTATCCCTTCAAGTGACAGCTATAATTCTTGGCACCCAAGAGAGCTATAAAGTTTTAATAGACAATTTGTTTCCACATTTTCTGTACTTCAGTTGATTTAAAAAGTATCATATATTGACATATTATAGTTGTACATATATCTATAGGGTACAGTGTGATATGATCTTGTAATACAATATAGAATGATTAAATGAAGATGATTTACATTTATCACTTAAATCAGCAGCATTTATCACTTTTAACAGCAGCATCGTCATCACTACTGTAGTACTGGTGGTTAGACTGAGAGCTTTCGCATGAAATTATATCCCAAATCTTTATAAAATGCTTTATTTTGAGGCAAGTTCTCACTAAGTCACTAAGTTCCCTATGATGGGGTTAGATGTGGTCCTTTTGTTTCAGCTTCCTAGAGTGCTGGGATTACTGGTGCGTGCCAAAATGCCCTGCTCAGGTATTTAACATTTTTTGTGATGAGAAGAATTGAAATTTATTCTTATTAATGGAAATATACAGTATTTATTGGCCATGACTTGTAATTGATTTTTAAAATACAAATTATTCCACATCTTAGCTTATGCATCCTTCAAACCTTTCTCTTTATCTCCCTGTTCCATACCCTAGCCTCTGGTGAACAACATTCTCTTCTTTGCTATGAGCCAGGTGTTTTGGATTCCATACAAACTGAGAACATGAAGTACTTGCCTGCTGATAATTGCATTGGGACTCTGTAGGTGATATATTTCTAATCTCAGGATGGTCTCCAAGTCTATTATTTTCCTTTGTGAGAGTTTGATTATAATGTATCTTAGTGAATATCTCAGAGTTAAACTTGATGAAAGACTTCTGTGCTTAAGTGTTTTCTTATGTTTTCAGTTTAGTTTCTTTCTTTAAATATAATTTCTGACCCTTTTTATTTTTCTTCTCCTTCTTGAATTCCTACTATGCATGGCTTAGATCTTTTGATGATGCCCTATAATTCTTATAACCTTTCTCTATTCTTTTTTATTTATTTTATCAATTAATTAATGTTTGCTTCTCTGATTGGGGAATTTCAAAGGTACTTTTGATCAGACTTGCTGTTGAAGCCTTCTATTGCATTTCTCATTTAGTCATTGTATTATTCTAGAATTTATTTTGATGTTAATTTTTTTTCTTTCAAATCTCATTTGTGTATTGTTTCACAAATTTCATTCATCCATATGTTCTTGAAACCCGCTAAACATTTTTAAGAGGACTCTTCTGCATTATCTTACTGTCATCTCATATGGTCCATTGTTGGAGACTTTTAGTTTCTTTTAGACAGGTTATGATTGCCTAAGTATTTGCAAGCCTCATGTCTTTGCACTGGTGTTGGTGCATATGTGGGGACAGCCAGTTTTTGGCTTTCACAGGTGTTATTGGCAAGGATAAACTTTCACTGTTTGGTCTAACCTCTGCTCCTAAAACCTACCTGGTGAAGCCTTTGGCCAGGCAGAGCTTGCTTCGGGTTCTCCATGTGGCTGGGTCCCGTGATCAGACTTCAGGTGCTGCATGGCTCTGGAGTCACTCAGATACAGCGTGTGCTAAGGTGCCAAAGGTGTCTGTCTTTGAATCAGCAGTTGGGCAGGGTTCCAGGAAATGCTTCCAGGTTATGTGTATAAGAATGGATGGACCAACAACCATCTCAGAAGAAATGCATGACAGATTTCCTCCTTTCCTAGATATAATCTGGCTGGGCTTGAGGTTCTGCTCCTGGATAAAGCAGAACCAGTGCCTGCTCTTGTCAAGGAAAAGATCGCTGAATTCTGAATTGCTTTCTAAGCAAGAGTGGGAGTCATGGCCAGTTCCCAGGTTGTTATCAAAAAGAGCAGGCCAGAACCGAATTATCAAACAGCGGGTGTCTGTGAGGCTTTGTGAGAAGAGATAAAAGGGAACAAGAGAAAAAGAAGTTGTTGGTATCCAGGAGAGATGCTTTGGGGAATAGAATAGAACAGAAATCTGTTGGATCTTGTTTTTCAGGGAAGTGTCAGTAGAAATACTTGGAGTTCACTAATGTGTTTTACAGTAGGATCTAGATTTTATTTTGTTTTGTTTTTTGGTAACAAATATAAGTTGCATAATTTCATGTAAAATTGAGAAGAAGTTCAAGACCATGAATAAAGCAAAAGCCTAGACTACCCCAGGGGGTCAGAAAAGCTAGGTTACTTCCATAATGTGTCTGTTTGTAGTTTTTCTCTTGGCTATTATGTATGGGTATTGATTTTTTTCTTTTGCAATCAGATGAGCTCTAACAAAACTGATGTGTAATGTACAAAGCCCCTTGTAGGATTCAATAAGTATTAGACATGACCTCCATCCTTCAATGAATTCTAAGTGTTTTACTGAATGTGTTAGACTCAGGAGGACCCTCATGAAACAACTTTATTTTTTCCACATGTTGCCCTTCCAAAAACAAAGTCTTTGAGTAGTCTCAGCAGAACCCCCCTGATTTTTAAAGGTGCTATAGATTTTTCTAAGTTTTCTGCCTTATAAATGGCAGAGTTTATAGTTTCTATGCCTAGTCCAGTCTAATGTAATATCGTCAACTCCGGCACTCAGGGCCAAGACCCTCCAATCCCTTCCCCTCCCCTCTTCCCTGACCTGAGCTGGCTTCAGGTCTAGAGCTGCCCTGGAGGAGGGTGGGGCCTTCTTTTCTCCTTGCTCCTTTCCTAGCCTGTTTCTTACTCCTTAGCGATCACCAGTGAATTTCTTACTTCTTCATGTTTGGGATTAGAGCAAGATGGAGTTTGGAAAAAATTCACATTGACCCATGGTGCTGACACTTTTAATCTAGTTGTGGTGATTTTTTTCATGGGGGAATTTTAGGGAGCTTTCTTTTGAGACTCTCACACAGGATGTTGAAGGTGGCTGCAGCCTTTTCCAAGCTGTGTGGCCATCTCTGTGTCTGTGCTTCCTTCTCTCTCTGCTAGTCACTGTGCCCCCTTGGGTGGAGCTCTTCCTGAGTGGTCGTGTGTGTGGTTCACAAGAAACACCCACATTTCTTCAGCATTACCAGTGTGGGTGCAGCTCGCTCCCTGCCCAGCACCCCCTCTTCATGTTAGGCTGCCCCAGAGGCAGTTTTAATTTCACCTTTGACCTTAATTTTCTTCTGCTGAGGTATAGATGCCACTGGTTATGTTTTGAGGCCCCTTCCTTCCAAAGTCTGGAGGCCACTGCATATACTCTGATCAATCCTGTGGTAACATCACCTGACCCATGCTGAGAGGGGGCTGACATCATTCTATCCCAACCCAGGTGCGCACCTTTCCTCCTCCACTAGGAAGACAGTGATGCCACAGAATTCCCTGAACCTGCTATGCTAGAAGCTTCCTCTCAGGTACATAATTAGAAGTATATCTTAACCAATTCCACACCTTCTTATTATTTCCCTTATTGGTAGTGTAACAAGTTGCTTTAGGTTATTAGGACATGAGGCAATCTCTCTTACAGTTCTTAGGTGTTGGTGACTCAGTAGAAACTGAAGTAGGGAGATGTTGGTAAACTCTCATATCTTTCTCTTGGTGATTATGTCTTATGTCTAAGGATGTCAGGCATTTGGCAATAGGAATAAATGACGAATAAATGTCTAAGGTTTCTGTGTGTACTGGTAAAGTGTCATTGGTTCATGGGATTGGAAAAGGGTCATGGCAGAGTGGGATTTAGCTGGACGGGGTGACTGGCACAGGGTTAGCCCATGTTTTATCTGAGGGGCGCAGGAAGATTACACAAAGTGGGAACTTCCTATTTCCTTTCCATCCTGAGAGCTATTTCACACCCTTCTCTCTGGTTTCACTGTTCACAGTTTTGTCTAATGGCAGTGGCACCATCATGTTCCAAATCGAATGGAAAATTCCAGTAATAAACAGTCCCTGAGCTGTAAGTCGCTTGCCAGGCTGAAGGGCGTGATAAAGTTTCCTGACTCCATTCCTTGGGGAGTCTGAGTCATCCCTGTGTAGATGGCACATGCCCGTCACCCACCGTTAGTCACATCCAGCCCTCCCTGTTATCAGATCACTATGGCCGGGCTGGAGACTCATGTGGAGATGAGTGCAATCTTCACATGCCCCTCAGATAAAACATGGCTAAACCTGTGCCGTGTCCTCCCCTGCCACAGTCCTTTTCCAATCCCATGAGCCAAGGTCATTGTACCAGTACACACAGTTGGTGCTGAATGACAGGAGTACAGGAGATGCTGTGAGGAAGAGGGAGAAAGAGAGAGGTCACATGACCTTTAGTCCAGTGGGTTGTTACCATTGCTATTTTAAATTTTCAAAATTCGCTGTAGTCTTTTATTTCCTAGGTCTAATTTACACACTAAACTTAATAGGAAAAAAGCACACATAAGTTGTATTAAGTTCTTTACTATCCACGGTCTTAAGGATTTACTAAGGAGTCTTGGAAGTATTCCCCACAGATATGATGGCTGTTGTGCTATGATCGCTTATATGTCAATGCTTAAGGACTAAGGGAATTAAAAAATTGCCTATTATTAATCTATTAATAATACATAGTGATTACATTCATTGTGGGAAGCTGGCACATGTATAGAGCACATCCTAACTTTATGTCCTCTTCCTCTTCCATCTGTTCCCACTCCCTTCTTCTTCTTTTGATCCCTTCTCACTTGGAAAAGACCAGTGTTCATGTTTCCTGTTATCTAGTTTTATTTTACTCCTTAATTTATTTATATTTTGTGTTTCTCATAGAAGAGTAAGTATGTGGTATTTAAACTCTTGGTTCTGACTTATTTCCCTTAACACTGACTTCAGGACGTGCACAGTTACCTCCAGGTGACTCCGCTTCGTCCTTCCGTTAGCAGAGTGGTGTGACACACATTTTCCTCCCCGCCCCATGTGCCCCCAGTGCGCTTCGTTTTTGTCTACACAGGTGTTCTGGATCTTCTTGTTAACGTGTAGGGGAGTTGGCTGGAATGGAGCCCAGGATTGTTGGCATGTGATGCCGCCGATCCTTCCTCTGACCAAGCTGTGAGCAGAAAAGCCCTGCTGCTGAGTGACCAAGAAAGTACATCAGGCTCTGGTCAAAGCACAAATCAACGGAAGTTTTCACACTGTGAAAATGGTCTTAATGGCTGCTTCTGCACAATATTCTCTTACTTCTCTGAACTGTGGACAGAAATTTTGGGGCCATTTATTTGAAAAAGAGGATAGAAATAGATGCAAGGAGACAGGGTTTCCACAGTCCAGAGCTGCAACTGCTGTTGTGGCTTTAAAAGCCCCTATAGCACCACCTTTTCCTATTAAATGTTGTATTAGGTGGTCGCCAGAGATCTAGCAAATATTTTATTTTATTTCAGATGTACAGTCTATTTTCTTACACAAGTATATTATTAAAATCTTGGCTGCTAAGTTGATATTTTTACATACACTTTTCTTCCCAGAACCAAAGCTAGAGCATTGTCACGAGTAGGAGCCCAGGAAATATTTGCTAATGATGATGACAATGCAGAAAACCTTGATTGGAGGAACGAGAGGGGGCCGAAGGAGGGAGGAGCCCATAGGCTTTAAAAAGTCTCTCTGTAGTGAACTTGTTGCTAGCTGATACTCACTTGCAAAGCTGTGAATAATAAATTTAGTATTCCTGTATGCTGAGCTTTTCATTTCTGGCTTTGACTAGGGTTAAAGTCAAATTAGAAACTCCTACAAAATCTAGTAGTAACTATAGATTAAAAAAAAAGAAGACACCTCAGTATTATCAAGACAAAGGTTGTTACACAACAAAGGAAACTATCTCCTGGCTCACAGGTTTAGTTCCATCAGTGAAAGCCCCTGTGTCTTTCAGTGTAATTCATTAAGACATTACCAGACCAGTTCCTCTTTCCTCTCAGTTCACAGAGTGTAAGTTTTCAATGCAACTGTTTTCATTCTGTCAGTATCAGAACCCACATAATCACGTGAAAACTCAGCGAAGGGGCGATGGCTGCCTGTGTGAAGAATCCACAGGATTAGACACCCGAGAGTCAAGACAGTCTAACACTAGATTGATGGAGAAGATAGAACGAGCCGGTCATGATCTTTATGTGATGTGTTATTACAAACAAAGAAACGTCACTATGACAGTTTCGAGCTCCGGAAGAAAGAAGACAGAGTTGGGAAGAGGAGTAAATGATTCCAGTTCAGAAATTCGTGCTTGATATCATCAAGTAGCACCACCAGACTAAGGCCCCCATTTGTCAAGCGGAGCAGAAAAATAGCCACTTTCTCTCTTCATGTTAAATTATAGCTCTTATTTTAAAGCATACTTTTTATAAATGTATGTACTTAATGCATCTCTGATGATAAGGACAGAACGTTCAAGTGTAAGACTTCAATCTTCCGCAACTTTCAACAAAATGAGAAATGTAATGTATAACTGTATCGATTCAGTATGATGTATAAAGTTGAAGCCTTTATCTGGGACAAATATATCAGATGCTGCAGATTTTTACATTTATGTGCTTTCTGTGGGGGGAGTCACCAAATGAGTGCCTGGAACAGGTGTGTCCATGGTCAGGAAAAGGCAGCAGGCTAGGAATGTGGTGTAAGTCATACTTGGGACCAGAGTGAGGGCTGTTGGTATCTTCAAAAATATTCTGATGTCTAAAATAGAAGACTCAACACTAAAACTGCAGTGGAGTCAGCACTGGAGAAAAAAGAATATTTGGATCTGTGTTTGGTACGATGAAGCCAAGTTACAAAGTTCATACAGGACAAAGAAAGCTGCATTTAGAAAACAGAAAAATGTAATTTGTAATGTACATTTATTGTTGAGAAAGCATTTTTGACTCCCTAGTGTTAAGTACAAGGCCTGGGAAAGGGGAGAGAAGCCTTGGCAGAAGAGAGGTGAGAGGACGGAGGAAGTGTGTCCACAGTGTGGGCTGTGCTCTACTCAGCTGCATCGTGGACGCTCCCACCGCACTCATGGTGTGACTCGGACACGTAAATCTGGGAATCACTGGCTCCCAGAGGTTAATCTGAGCGGTGAGGTTATTCCCCAGTTTTTGCTCAGGGAGTTTTGAGAGCTGGAAAAATAGCTGACTGGAGCTTATGATAAGACGGAAACCTTATTAAAATGCAAGCTAGTGACCGTCAGAGAGAAGAGGTTTTGGGACCACAGATCCCCCGGACCCGCTGAAGGGATCTTTGTGGGACCGACGCAGGTGACATCACATGTCAGCAGGAAGAGTGAACCCGGAATAGTTGGCAACTACGGGGCACAGGAGCAGGGCCATGGAGGAGTGTGAGGTGCCGCCCCTATGGGGAGTGAGGGGCTCATAATCTCTCAAAGGCAACTTCTTCTTGAATCCGATCAGTGCTGGGAAGGACTGGCAAGAGTGCTGAGAAAACTTTCGCAGGCTCAAGGGATGGGAAGGGACAGCTGCGGAGGACGAGGCGCGTGCTGGCTGCCTGTGGCCTCCTCCCAAGTAGACAGTGGGGGGAAAACTTTCATCTGCAGGAGGGAAAGCAACAAGATCCAAGGTCTCCTGGCTAAAGGTTGCAGCTAAATAAAATAATAAAATTAAAATGCTGAAATAAAAATATACTTGTGGTTTGTTTGCAGTACTAGGGGCTGAACCCAGGGCCTTCAGAGTGAGCCCTTTTATTTTTGAAGCAGGGTCTCCCTAAGTCACTAAGTGGCCTGGGCTGGGCTTGCACGTGTGATCCTCCTGCCTTAACCTCAGTGTCTTTACAAGTGCAGTAAAAAAAATTCAGTGAATGGTGTCACCAAATGCTATCGAGCAGAGACAATCTTGTGAAAGCATGATGCTATTTCCTCTCCCACCTTCTTCACCTAATCTGGCACCGTGTGAGTTCTGACTCTTCGCTAAAGTCAAAGTGCCCGTGAAGAAGACATGTTCGCAAGGTTAGCACAAGTGAAGACATGCAAGAAAGAGGAATTTCAGAGCTGCGTTAGAAAGGATCAAGGGGCTGGGGATTTAGCTCAGCGGTTCTGGCAACTGCTTGGCAAGAGCAGAGTTCTAAGTTCAATCCCCAATATCACCCCCCCCCCAAAAAAAAGAAAGAAGAAAGGAGCAAGGATGATGAGACTAGCATGTTGGAAGTGATGGGGAGGATTTTGAGAGGATTTTTTTTTTGACTTCTCACTATTTTCTGATCACATGCCAGTTGTGAGCAAACACACATAAACATGCGTATTACCATAAATACTGAGAACAAAAGATAAGAAGAAAGTGCCAAAGGCATACAGAGGGGAAAAGAAGACACAAAGAGATCGAAGATAAAAATGGCAGCGGACTTTCTGACGTTCTGCCAGAAATCACACAAGACAGAGGCCCACATAGTATTGTTTTCAAAATGCTGAAAACAATGCTGACACAGAATCATATACATACTGGAAATATCTTTCAAAGACAAAGCACAAATAACAGCTTTATCAGACAAGTGAAAGGTGAGAATTTTTGTATTATCAGTTGACCTACACTGAAAGAAAAAAAGAGTGTATGAGGAGGAGAGCTTGGGCCCAAAGGAATACAACACCAGTAGGAAAACAGACCGATCCAGGGAGCAAAGAGCTTTTAAGGAATGAAAAGCTTGTGCTCTGTTTAATTGCCCCAAAATATAAGTGACCCCCTAAAATGAAAATCCCTAGGCACGTTATACAAGTTCCATGTAGTATAAGAATCTTGAAATAATACCATCCCAAGTCCTCCCCTGTGAGAGACCTATATTGTGAACGTTAGAGCAAACACTAAGAAAGTGTTTTAAAATGGGCCTAAGTAGTAAATTGGTAAAACAGAGAAAGACAGACAGTGAAATAAGCTGAAGTCAGAAAAGAAGAGAAAGAAACAAAAATGAATGGAACACACGGAAAACAGCTGACAGGAGAGTGAGTTGTTGCTAATGTGAAGAGCTCAGCAGTCTTGAAAGATGGATGGTCTACCCACACGAATTAAGACAAACACGGTCATGCTGGGTTACCAAATTACAGATTTTCTTCAAGAAATCCAATTTAAATGTAAATATCTAAATAGATCAAAGAGAATAAGGTAAAATGCAATCATTAACAAAATGAAAAATGAAATAGCAATATTAATATCAAATAAACTGGACATCAAAGCAAGGTAAATTATTAGAGGCACAGTGAGAAATTACATGATGATAAAAAGGGAATTCCCCAAAGGGAGACAACAGTCCTGAGAATATATATATATATATATATATATATATATATATATATATATATATATATATATATATATACTTAACAACAAAGCTTCAACACACATAAAAACACTGATAAATCCTCAGTTATACCTGAAGACTAAAATTCTTTTAAACCAATAATTTTGGACTGTAAATGAATTTTCCCAAATATGAAAGAATATAAAGCATATAAAATATTGTCTCAAATTATTTTGGATTTAAGCTGTACATTAATAACAAATAGGTATCTAGAATATAGATATTGTAATAGCTGGAAATTAAACAGTTTATTTCTAAATAGCCCAGGAAACAAAAAAGAAGATTTCAAGGAAAGTTTAAAATAATTTCTACCAGGTGTAAAACAGTGTATCAAAATGTATATAATGCAGGTAAAACCAAGTCTAGAAGTAAGTGTATATAACCACATGCTTGTACGAAAAAAGGAAAGAAACCAGAAAAAGAAAAGCAAATTTTATTCCTTGAAGTGTAAAAGAAAAAAATAAGGATTACAATGGAAACAAAGAAATTGAAACTAAAAAATCAATAGAGAAAACCATTGAAACTCAACACACAGTTTTTGTAAAAGGTCAGTAAGACTGATAAACTTCTAACTGAACATTCAAAAAATAAGTAAAGATACAAATTAAAAAGTATTAAATGCTCGTAAACCTAATACCTTTGATAAAATAGATTATTAAAAATATAACTGCCAAATTTTCTTCAAGAGAAAGGTAAGTAGAGTAGGTCTATAAATGATTTAAGTTCACAGTTAAAATGCCCCCAACAAAGCAAACGTTAGGTGCGGAGGCCTTCACTTGTGGATTCTGCCACTATCTAAGAGATAAACAGTGCGCGTTCAACTAACCATTTTCCAGGAAACAGAGAAGACAAGACATCTTGCAACACAATCTACAAGGCCATTGTTAACCCTAATGCCCAAAACAGACAAATAACATTACCAGAGGACTAAACACCATATCCTTCCTGAATAAAGACACAAATATTCTCAGTGCAGTGTTAGCAAATACAAATGAGTAATATACAAAGTGAGTAATCTACCACAGACAAGTCAATTTTAGTCCAGAAATTGAAGGCTGGATTCGATATCTGGAAGTCAGTCAACATGATTCACATTGATAGACTGCATAGATATGATCATTGTAATAGACACAGAACCTAAATTGGAATTCTATAATGACCATTCATGATAAATATTCTCAGCATAGTAGGCATAGAAGTTCCTCAACCTGGGAAAAGGTTGTGCTCATAATGGTGAAAACTGAGTGCTGATTGGTAAGACCCATACCTATCTAGCCTGGTACTCTGAGTCCTAGTCAGTGGAAAGATATACCAAGTGGGGAAAAGAAGCAAAATCCTATAGATTTAAAATGAGCAAATAAAATTAGCTCTATGTGCAGATAAAATGATCATTCATATACATAGAAAAAAATCCCAGAATGTATACAATCATACTCCAAAACTAATTAGAGAGTTTACCACGGTCATAGGATATAAAATAAATACACAAAAATCTATTTTTATGTTCTTGCAGTGCATATTGTAATTTGAAGTTTAAATCAATATTGTTCAAAGTGGTATCAAAACTCAGACACTTTGATGCAAGTGTGAAAAGTATCAGCAGGGTTTCAAATTTATAGATTAATGATGAAAGACATTAAAATCCAAAACAGACAGAAGGATGTGTTCTTTAATTGTTTGGAAAATTTACTCTTGGCAAGGTATTAATTCTTTCATTCAGTGCAAACCCAGTCAAGACCTCAAAAGTCTTTTTAAAACAGACACTGACAAGCTCACTGTAACTTACCTCCCCAAATTGCCATTATATTGAGAATAATATAATGGGAAGATTCCTGGCTGGTTTCCAGGCGTATTATAAGACCATAGCAAGGCTGTGTGCTATTTCCAAAATTATATGCAAACTGTATAGTATATGTGTGTGTGTATAAATACATACATATATACATATATGCAAATATATAAAGTATATATATGTATACACACACATATACCAAAAAAAGTATTTGTTTAGAAAAAAGATTGTTTTTCCAACAGATGAATTGGAAAATTTGGACATGGAGGATGGAGAAATGCTCAACTCTAGAAGATTTAAATCAAAATGATCACAATCCCAAATGTAAAATCAGGTCCACAAAAATCTCTAGCTATAAAAATAGGTGAAAATATTGTGACATTAGGACAAAAGCCAAATTATTAAATGTGATTTATTTTACTTTTTAAGTTTCTGCTCTTTGAAAGACACTGTAAAGAAAATGAAAAGACAAACCCCAGGCTCATAGAAATTTACAGATTACTTTTCTAAAAAAGTGCTTGTATCTAGAAATATGTAAAGAGCTCTCAAATCTCAACAGTAGAAAAAGTGAAAACCCAGTGGGCAGTAGCAAAAGCTCTGAACAGTTGCTTAGTCACAGAAGATGTGTGTGAGATAAACAAGAGCCTGCCAGGTGTGCAAGTGCAGAATTTCAAACCACAGTGCACAGATACGCAGTGGTTAAAATATCCACGAGTGGACTGGGGATTTAGCTCAGTGGTTCCAGCACCTGTTTTTGCAAGCGCAAGGATCAGGGTTTGATCCCTGGTAATGACATACAATACTGGGCATGGAGACTCACGCCCAGCAGCAACCAGTACCACATACCACAGTGCCGGGTGTGGTGGCTCACGCCTGTAATCCCAGCACTCGGGAGGCAGAGGCAGAAGGAATGCTGTGATATGAGTTTGAGGCTGAGCTCAAAGCCAGCCTGAACCACAAAACGAGACCCTGTCTCAAAAAAAAAAAAAAAAAACTTCCACGAGTGAGGATAAGCTGACAATACGAAGTGCTGACAAGGAGATACGGAACTGTATTTCACTGATTGTGGGGATATGAAATATTTGACCATGTGGTCCAGGCATCTGCCTGTATGTATACGTTTATACTGGAGAATTGAAGCAGTATGCTTACACAGAATCTCTGCATGCACAAAAATCTGAATCTACTTAGGTGATTTTCAACTGGTCAGTGAATAAATGTGCTATTTCCATCAATTCAGTACTTCTCACCAAAAAAAGAAAGGAAGTTTTGAATTTTGTTTGTTTTCAGTGCTATAAGGGTCAACACACTAGGCAAGTGCTCTGCGACTGAGCTACACCCTAGCTAGAAGGGAAGTAATAATTTATTCAACAACTTGAATACATATTACATGCATAAATAAAAGAAGGCAGACCTGAAGGTCTCGTATTGTTCATTGTAATTTATAAGACCTTCGGCAAAAGTGGTAACTCCAGGGATTGAAATTAGATTATTAGTTGGCAGTGGTAGGATTGCGTAGGAGAAACTGACTACAGAAAGGCATTATGGGAGATTTCTGGGTGATGGAACAATTTTGGAGCATAGTCTTGGTAGCTGAGAAGTAACTTTACTGATCTGTCAAACTTCACAAGTTTATGCCCCAAAAGAATGAATTTTAATCTATATAAATTCTGATAAGCGCATAGACAAGATATCTGGAGAACCCATATGAAGTATAGGTCATAACAAATGAACCTAACTCGAGTACAGATGAGCAACACAGCCACCATGAACACATGGACAAAAGAGAACATTGCTTTGACTCCATAATGTGTGGTTAAAGGCAAGAAGAGGTTCAAAATGGGAAACTCTAGCGATCTGTTTCTTAAAGGTTCATGTTAGCAATGCTGAAGTTATTTTATATGTTTCTATTTAGGGTTGAATAACCTAGTAAAGATCTTATGGACGATGAGTTGTATATGTCACACTATCAGAGGAAAGAATTGTAAATAGAAGAGGTGAATAAGCCTCTTATGGTGTTGGGATAGAGTTGGTGGGATCTGAATGAACTCACATCTTTTCAAACATAGGTATATCACAAATACAGAGTCCACCAAAAATGTATACATACTTCAGGAAAAGAAAAACTTGTGTAAATATTTTAATACTAAGCTTAATGACTTAAAGAGATCAACACATGTTACCACTGGCCTCGACAATTACAAGAAAATAGTTTCATACTATCTGATGAAGCTTGAGTATACAGAATTTATAAGGATCTCAAGAATTTAACACTACCCTTGCCCCAATTAATCCAATTTGAAAATGGGCTAAAGAACTTCTCAAAAGAAGGTATATAAATGAAAAGGCCAGCAGGCGAGGCCCCATGAGAGTGTTTCGGTAGAGGAGAGACCACATATGGGACAGTGGTCCCTTAAGTCACAACACATTCAGGTGTGTAACATGTTGCTCCACCAAGGCTGGTGTTGATACTGTCCATGATGATCATGCAATGGCCAAATTGCCTCACCATGCAGGTCACAGGACATGTCCCCGTTGAGCTGTAAGTGAACAGATGCTTCACTGGGAAATACAATCAGGGAAATGCAATCAAAGTGCCAATAAGTTGTCACTTTCCCCTGTGACAGTAACTACTGTCAAAACACAAGAAATAACAAATTTGGGCCAGGATATAGACAAAACTGTAGCATTGCCGGGAAAGTAAATTAGCGAAGCCATTGTGGAAAAGAATATGGAGGTTTCTCCCAAAATTAAAAATATCCATACTTGTAAAAAAATCTAAAAGTATTTCAAGAGTGAGTTAAAAATATCATCATCCCAAAGGCTAATGGAGAGAGTAGGAAGAAAAGTTGGAGGTTTGTTATTTTAACAAGTGAGGTGAAAGGTGCATTCCTGGAAACTGAGCACAGAGGAGTGAACCGTGAAGCACAGGGTCTGGGGAAGCGGAAGAGCAGAATTGTTCAGATGTGATCTTGTGAAATAACCCGTGAATGGAGAAGCGGTCCACGTTTCTTCAGTCTTCCTGTGCTCAGCAGTGCTCCTCAGCGCAACCCACAGTTTGTGGAAGGCCTCGGTGCTGAACTTTCTCAAAGAATGCATTGCTTTGCTCGTTCAGCTAAACGTCTGCTTTGCTTTCCAAGCAGCTCTGAATACCAGCCTCAGGTAAACAGAAGCTGGTCTGCTTGCAGCCAGGTATGTTGACACAGTTCAAGGCACATCACAGAGAGGTGCAGACTACATAGGAATTCGTGGGCACCTGTTAGGGCCGTTGGGCCTTTGTGAGAGGCAGCCTTGGACAATGCCCTAAGACACAGTTTGTGGGTCTGTATTATGACTGGCAGGAAAGCGATGGCCTTGGGAAAATAAGCTCTGAGAACAGGACTAGAGAAATCGGAGGCCTTCTTTCACCAGGAAATAAGGAAAACGAAGAGAGAATCCAGATAGGTGTTGCCCCGAGAGTTTGCCGGAGGGCAAGTGCATGACTTCCCATTCAGTGTGGAAGCAAGGGACGCAGGCCCCCCAACAGGATAGGAAACATCATTCACTGTCTCCTCGTAGCTTTGGATTTGGAGGAAAACAAATGTGGTTTCTGACCGCTCAAGAAGGAATAAAGAAGAAAAAACGCTTGCTGTGATTAATTTCCCTGGCATTTATTATAATCCTTTCCTGAAACATTCGTCAGGCAGACGTGGATGAGGACAGCACTACTTCATGTACTTCCGTGTAGCCTGAATGGTTTCAGAAGAGGTTTTAAATGCAGATGAATGGATTGTCTGCGCGAGTCAGGATAACGGAGCTGACGATGCATTGGGTCCGTTTCTCATCCTGCACATGCAGACTAGAGACTCACTGGCTCCAGATTCGCTGCCCACTGCATTAGCTTCCCATGCTTCAGGCCAGGATGAGAAATAGCCCCACAATTTGCCTAAATCCCTCCTTAATCCCGGATCAAATTCCCTCGGGCTGCAGAGGGTGCTGTAGGAGCTGAGCAGCAGCAGCAGACTTAGGGACAGGTGATCAGCAGCAGTTGCTCCTGAGAGGGCTGCGCCGTGTGTCTTTATGGGGCCAGACGAGATCAAGGGCGGGGCGCAGAGCTGGGCCGCGCTGCTCACAGCGCCCTCTTCTGGGACCAGTCCCAGCTGACACAGACAGGCCAGTAGGAGGGTTTATCCCATGAGGACTCTTCTGTCTCCCCTGGGAATGTCTGAGGGAGGAGAGAAGGAAGACACATTGGTCCCCTTCCTCTGTAGTCGTCATATGAGTCGACTCTGGTTGTGAGATGGTAGGGCACGTGACAAGGGTCACAGCAGGGTTAAGCGACTTCCCAAGATTCTGTCTCAGAATGACCCTGTGTCATTCCTTTATGTAGAAACAGGTGGCGCTAGCTGGACATAACTCTAACTCAAGCTAGGTGAGGACATTTGAATTTTACCTTCATTTGTGAGATGTGACTTGAGGGTTTTCTCAGAGTCAGCTAATGAAGTCATGGAGCATAATTATTTAATGATTTGAAAGTTATAAACTCATAATCAGAAGCTATGGATGAGCTCTTTCCCCAGGGAATATATGCACTACTGTAAGTGAATGTACATTTTTCACAGTTCCCACTGATGACTCTGTCTACAAGAAACATTCAGGGTCACTGTGGTTTTCACCCCAACATCTGTGCACCCTTTCTTCAGTGCAAGTCCGTTATTCAGGTCAGTTATCCCTGGTTTAGAGAAACCTTTGAGAACCTTTGAGAGATTTCAATGATAACAAACAAGCAGCTATGGTACAGTGCTGTAGGTTCGCTATCCCTGCTCTGACCAATGACTCTTCCCTTGGTCACACCACAGCGATGACTTCAAGGCCCAGAACTGTTTGTCCTGCACATTGGGCTCAGGAAAGCCCCAGGATCTTCATGGCAGGATTGGGTGGGGAACTGACTCTGCTGCTCCCTCTCCTTCGTGCTGCGCTGGGCGAGTGGAAGCTGACCGGGACCAAATGCACTTATTACCGTGGAGGAAGCTAGTGCTGCCCTTTGACGGTGACGTGTTCAGCCAGAGGCAGGCAGAACTAAGCTTCTTCAAGAAGCAGACGCTCAGCCTTGCACAAGACAGGAGGGAGAGCTCATGAGAAGAGTGGGACGGGAGCCTCTGCAGTCCCTCTGGGTTGTGTCTGCTGTTATTTGCAACAAAATGACTTCTAAATGATGTTACCTGGCACTGCTTGAGGTACAGAGTGCAGGAGACAGGCAGGGACACGGGAAAGAGAAGAGCGTTCCTGGGGCTCTTACGTGGTACTGTCCCTGTCAAGATGGGTGTCATCACGCCTCCCATAGGGGTGAGTGTTCTGAGGAGTGGGGATGGGCTTGTCCCTCAGAAGCTTCTCTCACAGAGTCCTGGGGTTCCTGGGGGTCAGATCAAGGTCATGGACACTGGAGGGGAGGAACCCCTGGAGGAAACCCCCGGGGCTCCCCGGTACCGTGTTCAGCACTGCATAGACATCTGTGCCACCTGCTCTGTGTCCTCCCAGAAGGGGCAAAGGTGGTATGATGTGCAGGTGACATTCTGGAAGTTTTGTGAAGTGTTGGTCTTTCTTCACTCTGTGAAATAAATTTCACCAGAGGACAAGCAGGGAGCGGACCAGCTTTTCTGGTGCTGCTTAGACGAGTCCCCGGCCATACAGGCATGCAGTCGGGAGTTTCTGAAAAGAGGCTGAACTTTTAGGCAAACAACCTGTTCTTTTGGAAATGTCATAAAACCTCTGTTAGAGGTACAGATGTAATTATTATAGCTATTTGAGTAAGCGGATTATATGTGAAGTTGAACACACTCGTGCCCCACTTGTCAGGATTTTCGGCTAAGCACACACACGTGCACTCAGAGAAGTGTGCAGAAGAGTCACAAACAGTGATACCAGGGCCCCAAACTGAAGATACCTTTGATGCCTCTCAACCAGATGAATGTACCGTGGCATTTCTAACACAGCAGCTACACAAAGCCCTGTGGATTAATCTCCCAATCATCCATTTATGGCAACAGTTCATAATGTCTGTAAAACACACAGTGCGGTACCTGTAGTGGAGGAGTTACTCTACCAGTGTTAGTTTATTGTGTCCCTTGAAGTTTAAATAAGTGCTAGGAGACATGGTGCTTGGTGAAGAAATGGAAGAGTTCACTTAGTTCCCCCAGTGCATCTACTGTGCCATTTGCAGTTAAAGTGCAGCAACAAACATGGTAAATGTATAATCATCGTCTCGTGGAACAGCGCCTTATCCTCATGAAATGTAGCAATTTGGTTGGCAAATCCTGCTTCATCAGACTGGAAACAAAAATATGTATTTGCTGCACTTAGCATAGAACTTAATTGTAGGAGGTAGAATGTCTGAGTTTGGAATTCCATGTTAGTAAAAATGCTAGAGAATATCCCTGTGGATTTTATCCTATTGACATTCTGGCCCATGATCATACTTACATTTCAGAGAAGGATTAAACTGTTTTAAAGCTAGATATTTAATAACCTCGAGTGTTTGAGTTCTTCATGTTTTTGAAGATGTTTTTAGTGATACATGGTGATGAAGATGGTTGGTTGCAGGTGAAGCTAGGCTTCGTGGTTTCCGTTCTAAATCCTAACACCCACACAGTTAAGTTGCAGTGAAACTCATAAAAGCCACCATCCATAACTGACAGGACACTAGGTTTTTAATTGTATGCTTTAGCACTCTTCATAGTTCTCTTCTCCATATTAATAGGCCACCCCCAAAACGCCATGCTGCTGTTTTTTTTTTTTTCTAGAATGATGAAATACGTAAGGAATGGGCAGACAGATAATGATATGAAATGGATGCTGCATTCATTTTGACTATATTTGTATAAAATAATTTTAAGGAAACCTTTCAAATATCAGAAAAAAATTTAAAAACTGCAAGATAAAGATCTTTGTTGTATACAGTGTGTTCCAAAATGACCAGGGATAGAGGGAGAATGAAGTTAAAACTGTCTCTTATGCACAAGGATTGCATAAACCCAATGACAGATCCACAGCACCTACAGTAGGCTTTGGGTTTTCTTGTCAGCATCCTGAACAGCACCACAGTCATCAGCTTTGTTTGATTTTTAATCTGTGATCATGTCAGCAGGAACTAGATGAGTGTGGGTCAGCAGGCGGGAAGGAAGGAACCTTGAACTGGCAGGAGTGAGTTGGTACAGACTCAAGAACGCAATTCTTGCTGTCTTTGGTGGTGTTTCCGGTTCCTTTGCTCCGCCCATCATCCCTTCCTTGGACTGATCTTGCTGTCCTTGGTGGTGTTTCCGGTTCCTTTGCTCCGCCCATCATCTGTTCCATGGACTGATCTTGCTGTCTTTGGTAGTGTTTCCGGTTCCTTTGCTCCGCCCATCCTCCCTTCCATGGACTGATCTTGCTGTCCTTGATGGTGTTCCTGGTTCCTTTGCTCCGCCCATCCTCCCTTCCATGGACTGAGCCCCATGGAAGCAGCTCTTGGCTTCCTTCACGTACCCACTTGACACCCAGAACTGGGCCTGGCAGTGAGGGTTTCAGTGCACATGTATTCATTAGGTTAATTGTACACCATTTAGTATTTTGTGAGACAAATTACTAAATCACTCTTTCTCCTACTTTTTCCATATGTTGATCCTTTTCAGAAGTGTTCTAGGTCCCTTCACTTTTGCATTCCTTTCAGATTTACTCTGCAGCACTTAATGTGTAAAAAGATTTCACTTTTAGTATGATGATGAGGGTACCCTGCGGCTCAACTTATAATTCTCAGAGTCTCTGGTTCTGAGTTCCCTCACTGGACGGTGCATGCTGTGTCTTTATTTTGTAAAGTGTTTACTCTCTTTAGCAGAACTTGATTGATACCATCACAAGGAAATAAACAGCATGTGCAATATTCAAGTATTTAAATCTTTATCATTATGTCAAATGCAGTACTTTATACTCTGATTAGATACATATTTTCCCATGCAGCGTCCGCACAGGGCATGTGTCTGGTGAACATCCAGGTCCTAGACTGTGGCTGACAGGTCACCAGCTGGTTCCTTTGCTTTTGCTCGACATTCACAGCACTTGACTTCTCTTTGGCAATATTTGCCCCTTAATCTCCGTTACTGTTATTAATGATTTACAATTAGAAATACTAGTTATTAATCTAAGCAAATCAAAGATTACATGCTGATACAAATACGAACCCAAGAACAATAATTTAACTGGTGTTAACTGATGTTCACAATTTTTCAGATGACAAAAACAATATAAAAATGTTCATATTCCTAGTAGTTAAGACAGTATAAATTAAAGTACTGTTTTGCTCCATCAGTTTGAGCAAATCATATTAACAAATTTGTATTAACATTCTTGCAGTATAGGAAGCAAAGCCTCCCCGCTGGTTGGGGAAGTAAGCAGTGTACACACTGGAGGAGTAAACAAGGCATTGTGTAATGTAAAGAAATTCTCCTCTGTGAAATGAGTATTGAAAAATAATTGGATAATTAGACAGTGTTTGTGAAGAAATAGTTATTACAATAGAAAATAAAGGAAGCGCCGGCTATTCCCCTGCTGGCTATGTTCCTGAAAGAGTACAATTCTTCGCAGCTAACTCTTGGGAACACTGTATATGTCCATCAGCAGATGAGTATGCAAAAACTGTGGGGTTTACACCCAATGGAGTACGACTCCACCAGAAAGAAGGGTAAATACAAGTCACGTGTAGGAACGTGGAGACACACTGAGACTACAATGTTAGGTGAAATAAATCAGACACACAAGACTAAATACCATATGGTTGCTCTTATCTGAAAAACTCAAAGCAAAATAAAAGACAGAGAAGAGTAGACATGGATGTGCACTTCTTACAAACAGGAAGGAGACCAAGAGATGGACGGGAGAGAAACAGGAGAGGACATAGACAGAATGAGGATGTGTTACGCGCATATACCAATTCCCTGCAATGAATATGTACTGCCTCATGTACTGTAGGCATGAACAGAAAAAATGAAAATCAAAGGAAAACCAAGAAAGCAGTGTAATATTTAAACCTAAACAGTCATTCTCCAGTGTGTGGCTCTTTATACATAGTTGACAAGTATGTGTGTGACACAGGGGAGAAAAGCATTCTTTATTTTAAAAATTAATATGTAGTATGGAGACTCACGCCCAGCAGCAGCCAGTACCACATACCACAGTGCCAGGCGTGGTGGCTCACACCTGTAATCCCAGCACTCGGGAGGCAGAGGCAGGAGGATTGCTGTGATGTGAGTTTGAGGCTGAGCTCAGGGCCAGCCTGAACCACACAGCGAGACCCTCAAAAAATTAATATGTAATTGCAATTAATATAGAAAAAATAAGAAGTTACCTTCCTGTGGCTGTATCACATGTGGACATGAACAGTGACTTCCGCATCCGACTGCCCTGTGAGCTTTCCTGTTGTGAGGGCTGATGTGGAGAGGCTCCTCTGTGGGAGCCGTGAGGGTTTACACTGGGAGTGGGGCCAGGAGAATAAGCCCACTCATGTCAGTGTCAGGACTTCCAGGCCTCCCCCAGCTGCCCAGACTCAGGCATCCAGCCTTCCTCTGTCTTTGCCAGATTTTTTTTGGATGGGAAGAAAAATAAATTGTAAATTGTATAAGATTTGGGAAATAATTTTGTAAGATCTAGGATGTCCTGTAGACATGCATACTGAGAGCCTCAAAGATATTCTGAATAATCAAGTCTTCTGACTGCATCTTGAGGTTGCCTTCTCTTCCTTTCACATGTCGGGGTACACCCACAGCTTCTCCGCCAGGTCTCTGGAATCTGTCTAAATCTGGACTGTGGGGTCCCCTGACCCCTTAGCACCCTCTCGTGCCCTCAACTCTGCGTGTGAGGTGAGTGACCTGCTCCATTTAGGCACTCAGGGGTGTTTCCCATCAGTTACACAGATGTGCACAACTTCTGTAGAGACTAAAGACTCAGGTGAGCCGCGTGGTTCTGACACTTACTAATTCTGGTTTCCACCTTGCTTTACGCAACAATTTGTTGTTTCACCTATTTTTGTTTTTTGAAACTGGGTCTTGCTGTGTATTTCATACTGCCCTTGAACACACTACATTAGCCCAGGCTGGCCTCAGTTCTCCTGCCTCAGCTTCCCAAGTGCCGAGGTTATGGTCATGCGCCACCATGCCAGCTTTTACCTGTTTTGTTTTGGTTTTTTTGAGACAGGGTCTCGCTTTGTAATTTAGGCTGGTCCTGAACTCACTGTATAGCCTACGTGAGCCTGAGACTCACAGCAATCTTCCTGCCTCTGCCTCCTTCCTACCATATGGTTGCTCTTATCTGAAAAACTCAAAGCAAAATAAAAGACAGAGAAGAGTAGACACGGATGTGCACTTCTTACAAACAGGAAGGAGACCAAGAGATGGAAGGGAGAGAAACAGGAGAGGACATAGACAGAGGGCCAACAGGCCCAGCTTAGCTGTTAACCTTCATGAAATCATGCACAGTTCACAATGCACAGCATCTCACAGTCAGAGTCGGCCCATTCGGTCTGGACCAGTGAGTGCCTCATTGGAGGAGCTCAACCCAGGGGCCTGGGTGGCATGAACCTTTTTCTTGGAACTCAAGCACCTTTACCGTGAGCGATATCCCCAGGCCATTGGGATTGTTTTATTTTGATAATGGGTCTTGCTGAGTCTCTAAGCTTCCCAGGCTGGGTTTGACCTGGAAATACCCTGCCTTAGCCTCCCAGAGTGCCAGGTTACAGGTGTGCACAGATACACCTGCCACCCGATTTTTGCATCTTTCCAGTCACAGTGTAACCTGTAACACTTACATGAACATTTCAGGTTAAGACCAAGGAACTGCCAGTGCCATTGTGGGAGTTCAGAGTGGAAACTCTGTGTCAGCTGTGGAGCAGCTGGTGAAAAATGCTGCGTCACTAATGTTCTCGATGGCTTGGAGGATGACGAGCTGTCAGGGACTGCAAGTGATGACGGGGCTTCGTGCCATTATTTAATTGCAATGTGGCTTCTTGGGGAGCTTTTCTTAATGTAAAATATGTTATATGTTAAGACTGATGCTGTTTAGAAGTTAAATGAGAAACAGAATTTAGGACGTCCTTTACTGGCCTGAAATAAAATGCACAGATAATAAAACTACCTGCACACGTAGTTGTCAGGCTGAATATAGTCATCTGTTTCCAGCATGAATGAGAGGATCAGTGCAGATTCACTGTGAGCCATTTGACCTGAACACACCTGAATGTGAATGGAGCAGACAGGTGCTCCTTTCCGCCCGAGAGGAGGGTGTTGTGTCTGAAAGAAAGGATCATCGGAAGCTCCTCTCCCACAAGAAGCATTCAGATGAAATCCAGATACCAGTGGGTGCTGGAATAAAAACACTTGCCAGAATAAATAATAACAAGCGGGAATTATTTCTATTGATCAAAGAAAGAAACCTTAATTGAAGTGGCGATAGCACATCTTGGAAAATTATAAACCTTTGAAGAGGAAATAATGAGAAAATGTTTTCAGAGAGAGCCAGAATTATTTACAATTATAATCTCAGCATAATTGCCTTTGTTAGGGCGTGGGCTGGTTAGTAACAAATATCACGGAAAACATGTTTACTGTAGAATCCTGCTAGAGCCCAGGTGTGCATCAGCTCTGAAGGTCCCAGCAGTCTTTGGAGACAACACACAGCATTATCCACAGGACAATTAATAAAATGTCACAGTATAGGAGCAGAGAGCCATCTTATGTATAGACCTTCAGGCATGTTATCTGGGGGAGGAGAAGTAGTAGTCAACAACAAAAGAAATAATTTCAGTAGCTAATTTTCACAAAGTAAATTAATTTTTTAAAATAAACTTAATTGTATCCAATTCTCCCCTCAAGCCCCCTCCTCTCCCAATGCACAAAAGCTTTGTTTTCATGTTTTCTTTCTATTTTCACTTTTTTTTTCTTGTCGCTTCCTTCCTTCTCCCACCCTCTTCCCTTGTTCCCCTTCCCATCTGAACATTTTTTCCCATTTTCCAATATCCGTTATACATTTATAAACCAAATTTCTATCGTTGGGCTATGTAATTATTTAAATGTGCAAATTGGCAGCAATTGGAAATATTTTTAAACACCTCTCCCTTAATGAAATTCAATGAGAGCCTTAAGTTTCATAATGGCTCTGTTAATTTCCATTGAATTTGTTTTTTAAATCCCTTACAAGGAGTTTCAAATCTCTCTATTACATTTTTGTAGTTGGATCCACACATTTTTGCATAGATTTGATTTTTGTTGTTTGTTTTTTGTTCATGGTATTAGGGATCAAACTCAGAACCTTTCCCTTGTGAGGCAGACAGTGTTGCCACTGAGCTAAATCCTCAAGCTTGGCCCACATAGTAACACTGTTATTTTGTGTGTGTGTGGTACCAAAGATCAAACTCATGATCTTGCCCTTGCGAGGCAGTCAGTAGTGACTCTGAGATAAATTATTGGGCCTTTTGCACAGCTCTTGAGACCATACCTTTCTGCTAAATATAAAATTGGAAACTATAGCATACACTGAGATGGTGTATGAAATAAACAATTTATTCCATTATGTAAGGCAATAACTTTACCCTCAGGGCATTACTGTGGCTTAACATAGCCCATTCTGTACTTTTCTAATGAAACTATGTGCTGTAGCGTGATGGTAGCCAGCTGTGTATCTCAGCAGCTGGACCAAAGGGATGCAGGAGCAATGTTTGGATTCACTCATTTGGTACGATGAGCATAAAGGTATGTGTGCCTGTGCAGAAAGGCAGATCGAGATGTTACCCACATAATTCTCTGTGTAACATTTTTGAGTATGCATTCCTGAGCATCATGGGGGGTAATATGCACCCATACTATTCTTCTGTTCTGCAAACATCTAATTTTCCATAATGGAATCCAGGCTTGGCTCACAGGATCTGTGTCTGGGGAAAACAGGAACCCACCCATGTGTTCACCCGCTTGGCAGATGAATGGCAAGGTGTGTACAGGAGTCCAGAGCAGCAGCATGTGAGCTGTACCTATCAAGTGCTCATTGTTGAATTTCTTGCATTTACGATTTGTTTCTAAATTTTTTGTCTTTTGATTTTTCTTGTACAAGTTGTCCAAGTTTAGTACAATGACACATGAAAAGCCTGGTCACTGTAGCAGTATATGCCAAGAGTCTTTCAAAAAATGTATGCCCTGCTAGATGTGAAAATATATATGTTCATTTTAGAAATTTATCTTGGAACTCAACAGCAGGTCTTTATTCATAAAGTAATGAACCAAGTGATGTTGTGAACAGACTCGTTGCACCAATCTCCCAAACTAACCAGAATGTGACATTCGACAGTCAGTTTACTAGATTTCAACTGATCTTACATTTGCTAACAGAGCATGAGGTGGCCAGCGCAGGAACCCTGCACAAGAACAAAGCAGAAATTCCGAATGAAATGCTGCACTTTCAAACCCAAGAACTGTGTAGTACAATCTGTGGATTTCAGGAGGATATGACGTTGGCCCGGTTCATTGGAAATAAAGACACACTGGCCCTTCGGATGTGCACATTGTATCATGATGGAAAAATTGGCAGAGAAGCCTCAGCGAAACTGAATCCTGAGATGTATCTGTTGACAGCAAAACCAAAGGTGCAAGAGATGTTTTGTTGAGTTATTCAGCTATGACATTACTCAAGCCAAGCGTTTGGCCAGTGGTCGTCTTTTACTCAATCCTAAACTTGTGGTATAAATAGTTTGATCATTTACAAAGAAAATAACAAATGTAAAACAGCATGGAGAAATTTTCTTAGAGGAATGAGACTGTAACTCACAAGAGATCATTTACAACAGAAGAAGATCAAAATGGTGCTACCCAGGTATCTATGAAAAAAAAAAACTGTGGTGCACACTAGTGAGTTCACAGGTGAACATACTATTGTCATGTGTGAAGACTGCCTTGGGGGTGATCACTGAAAAAGACTATTTTTGCTGTAGCATTCTAATGGTATTCTCATTGTAGTTCATAGAGGAATTTATTTCTCTAAAAAATAAATCATTTTTCTAGATGTTGTAAACCAAAAAATAGTTAATGTTGAAAATGTTAGTGCTATTTTATAAAAATATTAAAAATCAATACATTATTTTTGATAATTTTTTCTGCTAAGTGCTTACTGTTTTAAATTAAAATTAATAATTCATCAATAGAAATTCTTCTAGGGCCAAGGATTTAGCTCAGTGGTTCTGGTGCCTGCCTTGCAAGTGCAAGGACCTAGGTTCAATCCCCAGTAACCACATGAAACAATGCTGAGCTTGGAGACTCACGCCCACCAGCAATCCGAACCACATATCACATTGCCGGGCGTGGTGGCTCATGCCTGTAATCCCAGCACTCAGGAGGCAGAAGCAGGCGGATTGCTATGAATTTGAGGCAGAGCTCAGGGCCAGCTTGGACTATGAAAGTGAGACTGTCTCTGAAAAAAAAAAAAAAATTCTTCTAAAGAATAGTCCCGTGTATTCTTCAGTATGCATCTTTTCTACAAAATTGTCATGAAGTCCCTACTTCATGTCAGCACTGCTTTCCACAGTAATATTTCCCCTCATACATGTAGTTTCATGAAACTTCTTGTGAGATGTTTCCAGAAGAATTGGACACTAACACACTAGCATTATATTAGCAGTGCATTTAGTCACCAGGGACATCTGAAGTACATGAGAGATGGGGGCAATTTTGTTTTGTCATGTAGACTGGTGCACCCACAGATAGACAGCCTGTGAATGCCTGGGGTGTCCCTTATCAGTGATGCCCTCATATGTGGGGTGGTCACCCCAGTGACATCCTTTGCAGTGGGAACCCCAGAGCCGTCAATAAGCCACCCCAAGATTCTAACCCACAGCAGCAGTCGAGTGCTCTTGGGTTTGGTGTTACCCTAACGGAGGCCAGTGGGGGAGCAGGAGATTGGGCCCCAGATTCAAGCTTTTAATAAAAGAACTGATGATGCTTGGGAGACTGGAAAACAAGACAAACTTTGACTGGAGATCCTTCGCTACAAGTTAGGAGCTGCCATTTATTTGGGCTCAGGTGTGTCCTGTTCTTTCCTGTAAGTCTGCAGTAAAATAAAAGAATCCATTCTATAGCCTTTTCACTATAATCCAAGGGCTAGACGGCTCTTGGGATGAGTAGGGGAGGAGATTTTGTGTTGTAACAGTAGGTAGTTAATCTGACCTGGACAGAGAGTGTTATTTGTTCTAGGCGGAGAATTAGTGGAGTGTCTGATTCCAGTAGAATGTCACTGGGAATGAATCTAAGTATGGCTGATTTATATGAACTGTTACTGCTTATAACTGGTACTATTATCTATACTTCGTATGCCTTTTTTGGGCTCCTGTTCTGTTGTCTTATCAAGTTGAACATAAAAAAATTCACTACTAAAATCAAATCAAGATAGCTTTTAAAGCTCCATTCAGTGGAAATAATTACAAAAAACTGAATTTATTAGGATAAAAATGTTCAAGTTAAACTCAGCTAATTTAGCCACTGTGATACTTAGAAATCCTCTCTGCCTTAAGCAGAGAAGCCAAGTATGATTCCATAAATAATGTTCAGGGCCAGTAGCTTTCTAGGATAAAATAAAATCTGTTGAAAATTATAAAATACACACAGAATGGTAAATTGCACAGGAATGAAAAAATAAAAAGTTATAAATTTAAGTTAGTGAGAATTTATGTTGAATTCAAGCATACAAGAAACATTTCAGGAAAACTAAATGATCTGAATTCATACATTTTTAAAAGTTCAGGAGAAGAGAGCAGAAGAGAAAGAATGAGAAATAGGAATAAGTGTAGCAGAAGTTTGTCTCAGCTGATAGTCAAAGAGATGAAGTTTCAGGGCAAAAGTTCCTGCAGTAAGAGTCATCAATGCTGGCAGCAAGACAGACAGATGACAGTAATACATGTACAAGGGATGATCCAATTATACAGCGAATATTTATCATTTAAAAAATTTATTTCAACAAAAGGCACGTTGCCATTAGTCCTTCTTGAATGTTCCCCTTGCTGTGAACACACTTATCCCCTCATTCTCACCCCTTTCTGGAATTTCTCTTTTATGCTGTAGGATTTTGAAATGTGGTAAATGTCCTGTAGCGGAAAAGCAGGCTATAAAAACATACGGTGTGTCCTTATCCACCCTCGTCACCAGATATGGTACCATGTGTCTTCTCCTCCAAAGTCAAAATCACCTCAAAAAGTCATCATTTTGAATTATTTTTGGACATCAAGGCAGCCAGGACAATACAACTAAAGACACAGAGAAGGTCTCACTTTTGTAGTTCAGGCTGGCCCTGAGCTCAGCCTCCAGCTCACAGCAGTCCTCCTGCCTCTGCCTCCCGAGTGTTGGGATTACAGGTGTGAGCCACCACGCCCAGCACCGTGATATGTCGTACTGATTGCTGGTAGGCTGAGTCCCCACGCCCGTCATTGTTGTATGTGGTTACGAAGGATCAAACCTGGGCCCTTGCACTTGCAAAGCAGGCGCTGGAAGCACTGAGCTAAATCCCTGGCCCACCATTTATATTTCTATATTATAAAATTCTAAAATGATCTGTGTTGAGCAAATCAAAGAAGACTGAAAAAAATGCTACATTGGGCTAAGTACAATGACGTCATAAACAATCTTTTTATCTGGGTTTAATCTTTGTTCCTCTGAACCATGAGGGACAGTGGTACAACCCGCCCTGCACGCGTGGGTGGCAGGGCTCTTGAGAGACCTGGGGGACGGGGTTAGCGAGGAAGCCAGGCCCTTGCTGGGGGAGCACTGGAGAGCCCCGCGTCCCTGTGACGATGTGAAGGCTCATTCCTTTCCCGTGTATATTCGCAGTGATTAGGACATACTCAGAACTCCAACAAATATTTGTACTGGTTAATGTCCTTCTAAACTGTATTTACTCTACTGTGCAGTATTTGTGCTTAAACCTAATTCCATTTGACATCTTATATTAGCTTAAAATTTGGAGGTAGATCTTCGTGTGTCTGATCACATGTTCCTGAAAGAGCTGTGATGACTATGATGGTGTGGCACAGGCCCAGTTGCCCGACGTAGGCGGCGGTACCCTCACCGGTGCCCTGCAGCACGTGCACTGGAGCAGGCTGTCTGTCCTCCTGGAGATCAGTGGAAGGTCTCTGTCGCTATCCTAATGGACTCTCTTCGGGGTCTGTGGGACTCTGCTACGTTGTCTAAAGCTTATCCCTCCTCCTGGATTTGAGGTTCTATTTCTGAAGCAGTGTTCTCACACGACGAGGAAGTCTTGTGCGTAGTGATGTCAGGCAGGTAGGTGTTTGTTCAGACACTTTGCCGAAAGCCTCCAAGAGCCACTACTGACGCCGCTGTTTTCTCTGCCTGCGCCGCGTGAGCTGCTTTC